>JACATO010001723.1:0-170433 GCA_018389105.1 Nautilus pompilius | reverse complement strand
TATTCATAAGTCCACCTTTGTGACCGCTAGTGTAAGGGAAAAGCAGCAAAGTATTGCATCGTTATCTTAAAGCCAACAAATTACTAGGAAATTGATTCTGAGTTTGTACTGTTTTCGATAAACTAATATTTAAAAAAAATAATTAAAAAAAACAAAAAAGAAAATCACCATCCGATCTCTTAACTTTCAAAGCCAGCTCGGTTTTTTTGATTTTTTTTTTCAATTTTAAGATAAAATGGTAATATTAAGCGAATGATTTCCATTGGGCCAAGAGATAACTAGTGGACTAAATTGCCTTCTTAATTTAACAAAGCTTAGGAATTCGATAGCAATCGCGTGTTCTACAGCTGAACCAAGACGAGACGCCGTCCTACTACACAAAAGCTAGGCTCTGCAGGTATATGGCAGAATCGCACAAGCTGGACGGTACACAAGTTATACTTCATCGCCTTCTTTCATTTCTTTTTTTTTTTTAAAGTAAATAAACTTTTTCACTCAGAAGAAAAAAAAGTAGATAAGCTTGAAATATTATCCCTTGATAATAATCTCCCGCAGTCTTTCAAGACAGCGAGCAGTTATTTAGTGTGTTTTGACAGTCTCTTTTAAATGCTTTTTTTTGTTTGTTTGTTTTGTTGTTTTTTTTTTTAAAAAAAAACGAGAGGAAGAAAATCTATCTGCAGGATGTTGCAGCTCACATATGTACATCTGTCAAAGCAGTGCGCCAAGATTCGCAGCAAAGATGGACGATCTCGAGGTCAGAGTAGTTTGATCAGCTACGATGTTAGTTTTGACAGTCAGACGGCTTTTGTTGGTTGGTTCTTCTTTACGCGTGTCTGCTGTTCGGTACCAAAACCGTTCTCCTTTTTTAACGGACCCCTGCAGTTTGACGGAACGAAAAGATATTTTTTTTTTTTTTAAAAAAAAAAAAAACCTCGACAGACCCTGTGTAGCTGCGAGTTATTGATCACCTGTGCATAATTTATTACTCACCGACGAACTATTTACAATGCTCCGAGTCATTTTAACAGAATAACACGCATCCTGTGAGAGAGAGAGGGTGGGGGGGTGGGGAGACAGTCTGGGTCCATTTAAAAACTTGCCGTCCTCGTGTTTCTACTGACCGCCTTCTCCCGAATGCTCCCGGTGGGGGTTAGGGTTAGGGTCCAAATACCGAAACCATTATTAACTGTCCTCTTAATCAACAACGCGAGATGGGATATACGTAGATGCATAAGATTTACGACCCCGTGCTCTTCGTTTCGTTCGGAAATTTTCAGAACCCCTCTGCGCGTTTTTTACGATGCCCACTCTCAGCACCCACCCCCCCCAAACAGTCGGTAATTTCGCAACGTGCAAAGCGATCTTCGGCGAGGGAGCCGTAACTGCGCACTTTATTATCATTTTAATTATTTGCGAAATATTATACAACGTGGCTCTGAAAAAAAAATAATAATAACCAAAATCATTAAATGTACCCCCGCTTTTTTTAAAAAAAAAAAAAAAAAGAAATTTAAAGCAGAACCAATGAACGATCTCTTCTGTTTGCTCAGGTATAAAGCGTCTTTGTGGCGTTATTCGGGCTTGGTTTCTGCTGTTGTTGCGGATGTACAATGAGCGTCCACCGAATTAAGGTGAAAACCTGTTACCAAAACCAGTCAGGCGCGACATCCGGTACTACCCTGAGCGGAGCGGAGCTGCGCCGTGCAGTTCGGCCGGCTTGTTCTGTACGGCCCCCCCCCGTGCGCTGTACTGGTCACGTGCGCGAGTAACAACAACGTCGTTTGCACGCGCGTGCGTGCGTTCTGTTTTGGACGTGCACCGTCAGCGTTATGAAAGCTCGTTACGGCTTCCGCTGCGTCATGCGCCTGCAGGTGCGTCTTGTTTACACAGATGACTCTCGTACATATCATGTAAGCAGGAAAAGCTGAATAATCCTCAGTAACCGTGTTTGATCGCTCGCCGTCGTCGTTGTAAAAGCTTATCATCCGGTTGAATGTCCTGACCCTCAACGGAATCGTTATTCATAGGACAATCGGCTTGGTACACAACACACGGATGCTCGCGTTTCGCTCAGGCCAAACGTGTACAAATCTACCGCAGGTTGTTGTTTTTTTTATAGGTTAACCCTTACTCGGCGGGCCAAGTAGACTCGATGTGCGAAAGCTCTCACCCTAAAACTATACAGAATCTACCTGTCCTAGCACACGGCTGACGCACATGCGGCCCGAACGTTGCTATAGACGCTTGTTACGGGGAATGCAAGCGAGTGCGCGGTGCACACGTAACCGTATCCTTCTTGGCGAACACGGTTGCTCTGACTTTTGAGGTCTAAGGACGTCTGGCAGCATGGAGCTCTTGGAGGAGGAGGAGGAGAGAGTACCAACCTCGGGGACCCAGTAGGTTAGCTAGGCATGACAGACGGGTGGGGGGGGTGGGAAAAGAAGCCATGCTCCTCTTGTGGCGGTTGTCGGGAAGATCTCGCCTAATCATTTCCCTGGTTCCCCGCCAGGTGTGGGTGACGCTATTATAGCCTACAAGAAAGAATAACTTAATTTCTGCGGAAGATGAAACAAAGAGCAAAATACGATTAGGAATCTCTCTTGTAAACGCTCAATTTGGAAGACCTCACAGTTTCCTCCTTTCGGGCGTTCTCAGAACGCTTAACCAATTCCAATGACTCTTAACCCTTTTGTTACCTTACCGCGGTTAGTGTAACGTCACTTTGGTTGCATGAAATAAAAGTAATTAGACACTAAGGTGTAAGATGCACCATCCTTTATGTTTGATCTAGCAGGCAAACGGGGTTCTCTTCCGATATAAAATTTCAGCCATCCATTGAGTGGGCATAAACCCATGACCCAGTGGCCGTCAGATGATTACCAACATTCCCATCTCTGTGTGAATCGGTCGTTATAGTCAAGATGTCAGATTTTGATAACATAGCGATATTACGCAGTGTTTCCTTCTTTTCCCGTGATCGGTTCATGATCGACATGTAGGCTCTAAGCGTTCGCGTTCGTCTCTGATGATCCTGACTTTCCAAAGACGGTTTCGAGACACGAATTTTTCGCCGGCACCGATTTGAAATCGTATTCTTTGTGTCCCGCCGAAAAACGCTTACTCGAGGTTGTCTCCCCCTTATTTCTGCTTTCTACTTTATAACTACTTTCATTGATACGAAGTTACGAGAGTAGCGCCAGGGGTGAAAATCTTGAGAAAATCAGCGCTTCAGCCGGTGCTGCCATTGGATTTCAAACAGTATTAGCCTTCGGAGATTCTCTGATCCCCTGCTGGATGGAACAGGCAGAAAACCCAACTCCAAGAATGGTAAATGGTCTGACATAGTTTACAATCTATATAATCTTGAAAATTGGTGTTTTTATTAGCTCAGAGAACCAGCGGTGTGCAAAGTTTTGCCGCCAAAGCTTTGAAAAATTTTGGCTGAAATTACTATAAACGTGATTTCGCTTCTTCTAGATAGGTATCTTCATATTCGGCATGTCGGATTCTGGTGGCAGAGACTCGAATCACAGAGTGAAGTCGTCCGCTTGCGGTGGAGTCGAGCAGATGTCCCACACACTAAAACAGCCAATGCATTTGTCTTGAGACGATGTTTTTTCTCGGTTCGAAATAAGCAAAACCAGAATCAAATAACGAGATACGAGATACGGTTGGGGGTCGTGGAGCTGAAACCGTAACCTTTACAATCCGGTCTCATCTCTAGATATAAGCGTCGGCTGTCGGATGGTTAGTTTACTTGTCCGCAAGAGAAATCTTCCAGTCCACGGGCCGGATGCCGGGAGCCAGCTGACTGAGGCGCGTGTACTTGAGTACCCGGTGCGAAAAATTAGAGAGCATGGACCGGGCGTGGATGCTAGCCACATGGACCCCGTGGTCAGGGGAAATCGTAACAGTGGCCCGGAGTTAAAAAACGAAGTGATTTCCAAGTATAAACGGCTACGGAGCGTATTCGTTATTTCTGCTCGCGGAAGTACACGACCGTTTTACTGCTGACCTGTTCGACTGTCTCGTGTGGGTCCAAGAATGGCTCTGACTTTCCAGACGACGCGGGGATAACGAAACTTCCCGTCTTCTTACGTCGTCATTGGCGGAGCGAGCACGGGCCGGACTAAACCGTATTACCGCCATTTTTCAAACGGGAAAAGCCGCCCCCCCCCAAAGTAATTCTGCAATAACCGAAAACAAGGCTAATTTTCCTCCTAAGGACTCCGCCATTTTAGTGAATGCATTAAGGAAACAAAATACTACATTTAAATGGCGTTTACTTTACATTTACCAGACAAACGTGTTTAATAACATAGTCATTAGAAAGCAAATAAAGATGACTTTTTTTCTAAAGTACAGATAACACCTTTGTTTGAAGGTGTACCAAATGAATGAATAAGATTCCCCCGCGGGCGGCTGCTATTCCTGTATTTCTTTTATGCATTTTCTTTATTGAAGTCATCTGTTGGCGCTACCAGTTCTTTGTCCAATCGATGCTAAACTTTTCTGCTCACAATTATTGAAAATAGGAAATGGATTGACGGATCTCTGGCTTATCAGTGGGAGCTCCGTGTAGCCGGATCGATGAGTCGTCGTCTCTCCGAACTAAAGCTGTTTCCGCTTTCAGAAACATTCGACAGGCTGTACAGGAATGGCGGCGGCGCGAAGATAAATTGACTTCAAAGAGGTGGTGGGGGGGGGCGAGTTGAAAAAAAACAGAAAGAAAACGAACAATGCAATCGCGAGTTTACACAAAGGTTCTTCCCCCAAAGGAAGAGGGATAAAGAAGAACACGATCGGTGGGTGTCGAAGTCACCGGGTATTGCGACCTGTAGTCCGGGGTGAATTGGGAGGCGTGTGGAAATTCCTCCCGATACACGACGCCACCAAGCGAAACACCGAGGGGTGGGAAGCTACATCTGAAGTAAATCGTTAAAATTCAAATCATCTATGAAATTTTCGAGAAGTGAGCAAACCGTCCGTATCCACACGCGCCGCCCACGTGACAAACCACCCCGCAGCCTTCCCTTACACGTCAGCAGATGGCGCGGCTGGTTTTTCCGGTGAAGACCGTTACTCGGTTCGCCCGATCGATTTTCGATTTCTTCCCGACGGTATTTCAAAGAGAGGAATCAATGGGGCGGTCGTTAATACATGCATTGTATGATTCATCACGTATTGGTAATTACTCGTGTTTCTCCCCAACAAACCATGAGTGAAAATTGCTCTATTTTTTTTTTTTTTAGCTTTTTCTTTAAATTATGTTTTAACTGATGAATTCTTTTTTTCCCTTCTCCCCCTTCTGATAAAAACAACAGAAGGTACCGCATATTAAAGGTGTACGATTTAAACAGAGAATATGGTTCCCGGTCGCATTTCTGTATCATCAATCCACCTGTCATCACTTTATACATTTCAGAACCCATTTTTGTTCTACTCAGAAGAATAAAACAATGGAAAGGAACGCTCCATGCAACCAAATCTTCACTATGGTGGTAGACGGGTATATGCCATTAAAACTACTAAGGGAAGAGAAGGTACCCCAGGAACTTATGACAGACAACTCGACGTGCAAATTCGTCAAGTAAGTTACCCTGCCAACCCCGCTGTAGTTTGTTGTTTAGAAAGGTCGGCAATTGGCTTGGAATACAAATGAAAGCTATCGATGTACGTCTAGCGACTTCTTTAGTTGGCTCTACATTTAATAATCGTCGACAGCCTTAAGATGTAAATCGAAAACGTGACGCAGTCTTCCATAATTTTAAAATACGAAGACGGTAAAACTTTGGAAAGGGAGGGGGATCTCTAGGCCGGCCAATAAAACATAAACTTATTGGATTATTTAAGACAGCTGAAATGGCCCAAGTTCATGCCGCAGGGATCTTTAACCCCCTTCACTACCAGCTGCCTCGAATCTGCATTAAGCCAGACTGAGCTGCATGTAGCGGAAGTAACAGGCAGTGCCTTTCTCATTAATATAAATTTTGGTAACGACATATCCATATATGGTTCCGGTGTTTAGAATTATAAGTGTGTGTGTGTGTGTGTATTAATTATGCAGCCAATTCCGCACAAATACTAACCTGTACATAGTTTAAATGCTTTTTTTATTCGTTTAATGGAGAGAGAGACAGAGAGATGGAGATGGAGAGAGAGAGAGAGAGAGAGAGAGAGAGGAGAGGAGAGAGAGAGAGAGAGAGAGAGAGAGAGAGAGAGAGAGATGGAGATGGGATGGGAGAGAGAGAGAGAGAGAGAGAGAAGAGATAGAGAGTGGAGAAGAGAGCGCAGAGAGAGAGAGAGGTTTAAACTGCACCACTCCGCCCTGGCCCCTTTTCTTTTAGATTGCGGTTATTATTCTAACTGTCACCTTGAGAAAAGATAAAGTTTTCAATTAGGCAGTCTTCTACCACCCTAGACTTCTGGACTTTCTCGTATGGCTTTCTTCCTTTTTTGTTGGATTTTCTTCACCCCGGGGATGAAAAAAACTTGGGAAACTTTCTTTTTAACTGCAAGGACAAAGAAAGAGCATTTATGAATGTCAATAAGCTAGTCAGCATATATAAGTTCACTGTTGCGCTAAAGAGACTTACTGATACAAGGCGGCTCAGTGGGCGGACCAGGTTAGGAAACGAGAATTTTCAACTCATTTTATAAGATGCCTGTCTACAGTCCATCCTCAGTCGTGGAGACGATAGAGTTATGTTATGTGCCGTAATCTGATATGGTGAAGGGGCAGAATTTATTAAGAGACCTTTCATTATTGCTAATTTAATGACACACCTATCATTGTATGAACAGGCCAGGCTGAAATTCATTACTCAGGATGATAAGATCGCATCCTCTCGTGCTGCCAGTCCACCTTCCATGATATGAACCCATTTGAGCACCTGTGGGATGGATCGTCAGCTGACGTGGTCTGTTCACTTCCAGCTAATATGACGGAATTAAAGGAAGCTGTCACATGGGTTTGGGTGGAGGTGGTGGTGGTGGGGGAAAACCTGAAACAGACCGGGACACAAAATCTTGTTGATTTCAAATCAAACAGGGTAGATGCTCTTCGTGATACGAAACGTGGCTCGACCGAGTCTTAGCATGAAAGAGTCTCGCTCTACTGATTCTTCTTATCTGTTGTTTTCTCCATGGAACATATATACTGTAACAACAACAGGAGGCCAAACTGTTAAACCGGGAAACTGGATTTATATAAAGCGGTCACAAATGGTCACCATGATGAACCGTTAAAAATTCTGTCTATTAAGAATTTCCCTGGGCAGTACAGAGATTCGTGCGGGTCTCTAGGATAGTTTCTGGTTGTTGCTTTGCCATGAAATCCTCACGTGTTCAGGGATCGTGTCCAAGATACCGCTTTTTAACACAATTTCGTATGTTTGCAGGACCCAGATCCACACTACATTGACTTGCTGTACTGGTTACTATGGCAAGAACTGTACTTTTGGTAAGTGTTTCTTCTATATTTCACTAAGCAGTGCCAGAATCTGTGTTTAGGCCTATGGTAAAACCATCAGCTGAATATCACTTGTATCTGTGACACATTTTAAAGCAAATGTTGCCTTGTGGAGAGCTTTTTGATTAAGGAGCATCACAGAGTACCTAGAAAAAAAACAACAGTATCATACTTCATATTTATATTTATATCGTCTGCAGGCCATGGCCCTGTATCTTTCATCCGTGCAGGGCATGATGTGCATTTAAATTATTTTTCAGATTCACCTAAGAAAATTAATATTAACGATACATGCGTAGAAATCAAAATGGAGATGACCCTAGCCTAGCATTTTACATGATAAGAATATCTAAATGTAAAGCTTAGTTTTCAAAATTATTATTATATTATTATTATTATTATTATTATTATTATTATTATTATTATTATTATTATTATTATTATTATTATTTTAAACTCCGTGTAATTCGTTTGTTTGATTGTCTTTGTACTAAGTTGCTCTTCCCTGTACCACACTTCTCTGGTGTGGGTAAACCAAAACTGATATTAGGAAGCAAGCACAGAAAGAGCGGGGATTAAAAGAGATCCTGGCAACTTCGAATCAACCCCGTTTTAGTAGGTTCTCTCCCCAGCAACGACCCTTTTCTGATAAAAGCGATGCGGAAGATCAGCACAAATTCCAGGGGGCGGGAGGGGGGAGACAACTCAGCAATCACTGCTAAACGACAAAAGGTTCACGTAATCGTTAAATAATGCAATCCATCTTTTCATTTCAGCCATTTGTAACCCGCCGTGCAAAAACTCTGGAGTGTGCACGGAAATAGATAAATGCCAGTGCACTTCCGGGTACGCGGGATATCGGTGCGACGAGAGATCAAGCGGTAAGTTTCTGTTTCAGGGAGAGAGAACGAGCTTCCGGTAATGCTTTCATGTAAAGCAAGAGGGCGCTCCTTCCCTCGCTGTTCGCCCCCCCGTACACGGCTTTCGCTTTTTAAGAGTGAGAAAGAAGTGAACGAATTATGCTAATTACCCGCATGGAATCTCGACAGGGCCGGACGCGCCACGTGACCCGGACGCTGTCCGTCCAACGTGAGTCGGTGGCGACAGGATCAAGTGTAGCGGGGGGAAGCGGCACCTCCTCCTCCTCCTCTCCCCCCCCACACAACAAAGACAGGTGAAAGAGTTCATTCGTTTTTATCGATGCGAGAGAGGGAGGAAAGCCCGTTTGGCCAGAACCCGCCGCCATTGATCACCCCCGGGGCGTCCAATAACCTGAGCAGCCGGTTCTGATGGCGTCCAAAACCCACTTTAGGGGATTCGAACCCTGGGAAGAAAACGGCTTACAAATTTTTTTTTTTTTTTTTTTCTGTCGTGGTTAATTCGTAGGCTTCCGTCCTATTTACGTACGCATAGGAACCTTAAAGTTGCACTGGCTGGAGTTCGTTACCAAGTCAGTTTTCTGTTTGGCTGGGAGGTTCTTAGTCAAGGGGAGGTAATTGATGCGACGTTCTTCACAGAGGTCGTCTCAAGCGTTTTTGTTCTTTTAAATTAAAGGTGTTTCACTGAAGATCTTGGACAAATAAATGCTTAGATGTCGAGTGTTTGGAAAACTTAGAGATTATGGCTTTAGAACAATCAAACGTACATTTTTTCTCTCTTTAGATGTAACGAGCAAACTGAAGTTCTGCTATGAGAGTCACAAATGTGAAGGTAAAGTCAAACATAATAAGAATTGGATAGTGACCACCAAGGAAGACTGCTGTGCAGATGGGGAAGGCAGTTGGGGTGCAGCCAAGGCGTCCTGCTCTCCCTGTGTTTTCGCTAAGGTCGGTAAGTGAGTCAGCCTCTGTTTCCCACTCAAATAAACGCTGCTGGTCTTCCGCCTTATGTGAATTATGCTGCTTGTTTCTTTGTTTTTTTTTTAAAAAAAATGGCATTCATGTGTTACAACTGCAAGCACGGCATTAGGGTGCAGTTTGGTCCTTTATTTGCTGAAATTTTCAAATTTTAAAGAGAATGGGATCACGTGTTATTTTTACATATACCCAGAATGCATTGCACTTGAAGTCATCTGATCTCGGTCACTCTGCTTTGGCCATTGAGTAGGAAAAATGACAAGAACAAAATCTCCCTTGCTGACATCAGATATGCAGTAGAATCCACAAAGGTAATTCACAGACATGATGTGTGTGTGTGACCTGTACTCGTTGCAGCAAGCATTCAAAGTTCCTGCATGTTCAGTTACTAGCGAAATGCATACATGCTACGTCCAGACTGGTGGCACCGATAGAACGGTCGTCTTCATTTTGCAGATGATTAACAAGGTAGCCATTGCTCTCTTTCCAGACAGACCACCATATACTGACCTCGTTGTGTGGGATTCACACTAGCTGGTCATCTGTTGGTCTCTCCTTTTAGCGTTGTTGTTGCAGTGCTTGATTAGCTCAGAAAAGCTGCGACCATTGCCAGACAATGGTTCATTGGTGAAGGGTAATGCCCTCTGATGAGACTCAGCCTAACTTTGGACCTCTCTGACATCACATCACATATATATTGGAATTCCTCCATACATGTCAGTGACATAAAAGTTCGCTGAAACTTTTTTTTTAAAGTATAGATAAGATTTCACTTTCATTTCATAAAATAAACAAATCACAAATCGTTATTTTAACTGTTCATTAAAATTTTTTTAATATGTTTCTGTGAAATTAAAAATTATTATCACTTATGCAATGAAGTACTTGGACATTAACCAAAGTATGACTGCCAAAATTTAATTGCACAAAAGCAAAATTATGCATTAAAAAATAGAAAAATTAAAGAAATATTTTTGCAGTATTATGCTGGGTTCACATTTCCTGTATGGGAAGAAAATTATTTTAGCAGCAGCTTTCTTTTTTCTGTTTAAGTGCATTTGAATTTAGTTTTTAGCTACTGTTAAACATATCCCATGGTATTTTCACTGCATGGAGTCCAAACTTTCACATATTAATAATTTTTTGCCTGTTCAGAAGTATCCTAAACAGTTGTATACAGAATAGGTATGTTTCTTTGTTAATTTATGGTTAAATAAAACTAAATATTTTTTTTTCTTCCTCATAGCTGCAAAAAATGCTTCCTACCAACATGACCAAAGCTGTCGCAGCATTGGAGTTCATACAATCCGGACATTTGATGACAAAATGTTTACCTTTACCGGTACCTGTTCATATACACTAGTAGAAGAAACTGACCTATGGTCAATTCAAATTCAGTACAAGAACTGTAATAACTATTCAACTTGTCGAAAGGTAAAGGAAAAGTAATTCTGACAAACATATTGTATATCTATGTCATCTTTATTTTTTTAGCTCTGAATGTTATAATAATAATAATAATAATAATAATAATAATAATAATAATAATAATATATTTACTCATTTTTATGCTTTATTTTGTTCTCAATTTAATAAATAAATTTGACTCCAATCAAACAGAATTCCAAGTACTAGTCCTTTGCATCCACTTAGCAAATATACTAGTGATTTCATTGGAACTGTACTTCCTCTCAATATTGCTATTGTCTTTGTTAAGATTTTGGTTCATTGAAAATAAACATTACATTAATTAAAACTTTTCCTTTTTGAAATTATGTTGTCTCTATTTTCTTATTTTTGGTTTAAGTTTAAATAGAAAGTATGTCGGTAAATTTTTCTTTCTTAATCCCCTTTTAACTATGATTATTTCACGAGGACCTGAGCATATTTCGTAATTATAAGTAGTAGAGGAGTGTTGGCAGAGATATTGTTCACAGGTCATGAAACTTCAAGGAAATAGCTTCAAACAGAACAATGGTTGTCTCCCTTAGAACACAGTGTTGCTGATATTCATTCATTTGCAGTTTTTCAAAAATATCAATTGTTTTAGATTTATAAGGGAGCCTTCTTTGCTTTTTCTCTATAGGAGATGACACTAAAGCTTGGTTCTGTGAAAGTTGTTGCTGATGGGTTTAATGTAACACTGAACGGCAAGTCTGTCAACTTGTTCAAAGGCGGAACTTCCAAAGGTAAGTTCTTCCTGATCAAGATGTGTCTGTGAGCCTTACCTTGAAGAAACTCTTAGTGCATTAATATAGTGTGCACGTGATGATGAACTGGACTGAGTACTAGAAACAGGGGTGCAGTAAAAATGGGATCTTTGTTAAACCTGTAAAACGTACCCAGATCTGATTAACAATCAGCCAAAATAGACAGTATCTAAGCCTATATAGTGCTGCATCTTTACTGGAAGATGTCACTTTTGCAGCTTGTGGTTTTCGTCCTGGACCTGCTTTGAAATAGATTTGGTCAGCAACATTAATTTTACATGGGTCAGGAAAATAAAGACCATTTCCTGTAAGTCTCGAGCTATGTGCCCAGGCTGTTGCCAACGAGAAACTTAATCTCATGAAAGTTTAAATAACATTGCTGTGCAACAAATAATCTTTAACATATCTATACACACTTGTATTCATATAGTAATCTAACTAACCATAATTACAGTTGCTCTCCATCTCTCTTCATCTCTCTATCGCTCCATCTCTCTCTCTCTCTCTTCATCTCTCTATCGCTCCATCTCTATCGCTCCATCTCTCTATCGCTCCATCTCTATCGCTCCATCTCTATCGCTCCATCTCTCTCTCTTCATCTCTCTATCGCTCTATCTCTCTCTCTTCATCTCTCTATCGCTCCATCTCTATCGCTCCATCTCTCTCTCTCTTCATCTCTCTATCGCTCCATCTCTCTCTCTGTCTCTCTAAGTAAATTGCTTCAATTTAATTGTCTAGTGTTTGGAAAGAATCTAAAAATAAACAATTCAGTAGATTCTGACGTATGTGGTAAGTATTGTAGTGTACAATGTAACTAAGTTTTGGAAGTTTGATTTTTTTTTTTAAAAATCAATCATTAAAATAAAGATTAACTACTATCTCATTCATACAAAGCATAATTATGCCTAAAGCAGATGATCCTATCTTGATTCCTGTCTTTTTTTTTAAAAAAAAAGGGGGGCCAACATGGCCTATACCAGCACGATCTGGAGGAGATAAGATCATGCTTATTCAACAATTTTGGGAAGAAAACTAAAATTTCCTGTGGTCTCTCATATTTTAGATTATACAGGGGATTTGTAGAAGTATTTAAAACTTACAATAAAAGGAACTGCTCTATAGTTCATAGCATCACAAATAGTTAGACTGGATATCAGTAAATATTTGTATAATGATAGGTTTATGGAGAAGTGGTAGGGGTGGCATTTGCCCAGTGGCTTCTCCAGACATAAATACTAAACATGTTTAATGCCTTGTATGAGTTCTGTGACAAAATGAGGGTTTTTTTGAATGTCATAAACCAAAAGAGGGGGGGGAGGGAGGGGGTGGATGAATTAATGTCTCATCATATTTGTTTGCTTCTGTTCCTTCAGATATTTTTAATAAGACTTACCTATGACCGAGTTATGTATAATATCCCACTTTCCCGAAATTTCAAATGTGTGTAACCTTTGTGAAACTATGGGCAATATGTCACTTAAAAGTATTTGTATAAAAAAACCGAAAAGTTGATATTGGCACAGGTTGTGTGCTTCATTTTTTTTTTTTTTTTTCCCAAAATTCCCACCCTGATGGTTTTTTTTACCTGTTTTATTTAGAGTTTTGCTCTAGAACCTCGGGTTATTGAAAACTGAAGTAGATCAGAGATGCGGGGAAAGAGCTGTTGGACAAATTTTATCCTTGATGATAATCTTGTTTCGAAGACTGATGAATTTATGATTAAGCCTGCTTTTGTTTACATTTTATTAATTACAAAGAAACTGGTTAGAATTAATTTGTAAACACACCCCTTTTTTTTTGTTTGTTTTGTTTGTTTGCAGTCTGTGTGCCTCCTTTTGTGTAGTTTTTTCCCCTGTTTGTTTTCGTCATTCTCTAAGTTGAAAAAATCGTCTTATGTCAGAAAATGATAAAAACTCTCCCTGATAATACGGCTGGTTGTTTCCTGTTTTCTTGTTTCTAGGAGTTATCATCACCAAGAGGTTTGATTATGTTGTTATAGAAGCCAGTTCCCCACCTGTCAGAATCCTACTAGATGACCACCTGTATCTAGAGGTCACCCTTGGAGCGCGCCTGTTTAACAACAGTAGAATTCGTGGTCTGTGTGGCAACTTTGATAACAATACGGACAGTAAGTAAAACAAAAAAAAAAAAAAAAAATCAGTTTGCCGTGCATCATGAAGGATAAGCTGCTGCTACAGATGAATTTCTTATTTTGATTGTATTTAAAAAAAAAATAGTTTAATGCTCTTTACTGAAATAAAACTAACTGTGTACACAGATGAGCTTAGCAATGACCAGTCAGACTGTAGCGCCATCTCCGATCCAGTTCCCAGAAAGTGTGCGCCACACTTGGAATACCAAGCCCCATTTTCAACATTCCTACAATGACTTCAGCTAGTTTTCCAGAAGGATTTAAACTTCTTACATTTCATTTTCCTACTTTGCAAGAAGATGCTGACACCCCTGATCTGCCAGCTGTATTGTGGGTTCTCCACCAGGCTGGACAGGTGTCTATGAAATCATCTTCCTGTTTGCCAAGGTCAAACATTTTCCCCTTAATTGCCATGTGTATCTTCAGGGGCTGATAGTTGTAGCCAAGGTGCTAGAACTGCTACAACCATTTCCAAAATAAATCTGGTACTAGCTGTGAGTAGTAGAATGTGATTGATATTTTAGAAAATACATTTTTTCTTCTTCCTGCATAAATGATGTGACTGCTTGTGGCCTATAGGCTACTCTTCCACCTGCCCATATAACGTCTTTACAGCTTGCAGACCACCTATAGCCCCAGCAGGGAATCCTACATGCACTGTATCATTCTGGGTCAGAATAAACCAATTGCTCAGAGAGGACAGGGTTTTACTCCATGTAGAGAAAATCAGAATCTATCCATTAGCATAATTACCATAAAAACACTATTTAGCATACTAACCAGTAATTATCTTGTAATTAAAACATTACTTTCTTAGATAATGCATATATATGTTTGTGCATGTGTACATAGATTAATGTTTCTGTTTTATAGATGATTTTTATACAAGAGATGGAATCTTGGAGATTTCTTCAAGTAACTTTGTGGAATCATTTGCTGCTACACAAAATGTAAGTGTATTCAAAATTGCATCACTAATATGTGATGCAATTATCAAATAGTTTAAGCTATGCAAAAAGTTATAAAAATTAGACTGATAAATAATTACCTATTAACCCTGTACACACTAAAAGACAGAGATATGTGTATAGTGAAAATATGATTTAAAATCTTGTCTTAACTTTGAGTTAGACATTATTACTGCACTAGTACAATGTTTACTGATAGTTTATCTTCACGCGAAACTCACGTGAAGCCAAGTCAAATTAGTATAAGTAAAAACAACAAAAGGAAAATCAAAAGCTGAAGCTAAAAATAATGACCAGGTCTGTATTTTAATACATGTTAACAAAGATTTTTTTCTTTTTGAAAATTGAATTCATGATTGCCATCTATGCAGATATTTTTGTCTGTTGGCCAGGAAGCCTAAATCTGTAAACTAATGTATGTATGGTGCACACCTTTTTGAAATGTGTTGTTGTTGGTGTTTATTAACTCATTAGCCTTGCAGCAGGAGATGTAAGTCCATAGATAAGTTTCTTATAATCTGTATCATGTGTTAGTATCATCCCATAGCAGCTGCCAAGCCCATAGCCTACCTATCTCGGGAAAGCTCTAATTGAAACATGAGAAAATCTGAGTATCTGGAGAAAATTAAACAGTTTAGAACTGTGGAGTTTCCAGGCTGGACCTGAACATATGTCACTTGTTAGCATATTTTCTACACACACCTACACATGTGCGCACACATTTTTCTGTTGGAGACTGCTTTTATGCAGTGCTAATCTACAGGTCCAGTCTTTTGTATTAAATACGTGGAATTAAGTGACTATAGCAGTGTATTTTTCTTTGCAGTGCATAACTAATGAGCTGACAGAATGCGCTGACGAAAATCAATTCAGTGAAACAGCAGTTTCTAAATGCAGTATGTTAAAGAAATATCCCTTCTCAACATGCAACTCTGTTGTAAGTACTCATTTATAGTCTGTTGTTCCTCTCGTTCATTCTTAAACTCTTCAAGTGTCCTGGACACTAAAATTTAGGAGTGGGGGGAAAAAAAAGAATCAGATGGACAAAATTCAAAGAAATACTTTAGAGAGGTTACATTTTACAAAATTTATTTCAACTATGTAGGAAACTTAAAAATAATTGAGCTAAGGCGCTAGAATTCTAATGATAAAAAGAAAGGGCATGTTTGTATGGAGATATTTTGTATTTTTCAAAACGATTTCTCATCTTTTCAAAGATATCTCTTTTTTTCTATACTTCTATGTAATTGAAGAATAAATTAAAACAAATTATTCTCATATTTAAAGTATATTTATTTTTGTTAAAATAATCGGTATCCATGACATTTTTTTATAAATTAAGCTATTGATAAAACCAGTTTCTTTTTAGAAAAAAATATTTCTGTTTCAAGAATACCGTTTATGTTATTATATTTGAGGAAATCTGAAAGTATTTTTGAGCCATTGTACAAACAAATACAGATGATTGTAATGATAAACTTGGAGATGGTTTTATAAAATACAATAAATACATACTGTTATTATTCATTTGACAACTTGTGTTACAAAGTTGTCCATGTGCCATATTTTTAAATTTAAAATATACACCTACACTGTTATAGTTATATCAGCAAATAAAAAGGTAACTTTCTAAATGTTTAAATTACACCTGAATTTTGCTTTTCGTCATTCTGTTGGGTTTATTTTAAAGAAAGAAAACTGATTACAAAGAGTTAGGAAAGGGTCTCATGTAGCTACAGTTTGTTGTTGTTGTTGTTTTTCTCTTTAATATCGAAAGTATTAAATAACTTTTTTTTTTTTTTAAGCCATTTTAAATACTAAAATAATCTGAAGATTTGCACCAACACATTGCTGTATGGAATATACCAACTAGTCCAAACACAAGTTTTGGGGTTTAAAGTCAATTTTTTTAATATTTAAAAAAAATGATTTAAAAAATTATTTGAATTATCTCCCCTTTTTTCTTTTTTTTTTTTATCTCGAAATACCCTCTAACCATTTAAAAAAAAAAAAAAAAAGTAATGCACACTTTACTGTATATTTATCAAATGTGTCCAAACCAGTTTCCTTCTCTCTCTCTCGCATATTCTTTAAGGCAGCTTTTTTTAAAAAAAAAAATAATAATTCTAATTCATATTCAGCCGATGAAGTCGTTTACGTGTTTGCTCGCCTTTTTTCATTCCGAGCATGCGCACGCCGCACGTGCGCGCGAGCCCCCCCCCCACCCGATGGTCGTCTGCTTTCTCGGTGTTGAAAATGTCGGGCCGGGGGGAGCAGACGACATCCTGAAGGAAAAACGGAGCAGACGAGAAATAACATTTAAAGGATTAATATAATAATAATAATAATAATAATAATAATATAATACTCTGACTGAAATGATACTGGTTCACCGCTTACCTGGAGGAGAGGATGGGATGATTAATGGACCGACCAGACCCGGCCTGGTGGTGGTGGTGGTGGTATACTGGGGTAACTCGACCATTGCTTTCAGGTTTATCCTCTTTCTTTATTTTTTTGGTTTAGTGTTTCGTTTATCTAAATTTTACAGCGAGAATCATGACCCCCCCCTCCCTCCCCCCCGGGAGACCCCCTCCCATTGGGGGGGGGGGGGGTGAAGGAATTGTGTGTGTGTTTAAAATTTCTGTTTCCTACTGATTCCTCGTTTAGAAGCCGATTATTATTATTATTATTATTATTATTATTATTATTATTATTATTAACTCGTAAGTTAAGCATCGTAAATATTAATCTTTTAATTTTAAATTTAAAAAAAGAAAAGAAAAATCCAAACGAACGGTTGGTTGCTTTAGGTTCTCAGCGCCGCGTCCGGGGCTGGATCCCTGTCGTACTACTGTATAATGGCGCGAAACGACCCACCCACGGCTTTTGTTTAATTACTACTTTAGTTAAATTGCAAAACCCCCCACCCCTGTCCCCGTTTTTTTTTTTTAAAAAGAAAAGATAAAGGCCCTTATATCTCGAGGGCGGCATAGTAGCGTTTATCCATTCCCCCGCTACCATCCAGGGACGTTGGGATCAAACGACGACTGGAATCGTCCGGTTGCTTTCCCGAGTCTGACTAAGGCAGCCTACAGTCGGTTTTTTTAAATTTTGAAAAAAAATAACACATACACACACACACTCCTACATACACATACACGTACATACATACACACGTCCATACATACACTACATACACACACACACACCAATACACACACACACACACTCCTACATACATACACACACACCAACACATACTACATACACACACACCAACACACACATACATACACACACACGTACATACATACATACACACACACGTACATACACAACCAACACACTCCTACATACACATACACCAACACACACACATACATACACACACACCAGCACACACAAACACACACTCCTACATACACCAATACATACACATACACACACCAACACACTCCTACATACACATACACCAATACACACACTCCTACATACACATACACCAATGCACACACTCCTACATACACACTACACACACCACACATACATACACATACACCAACCGTACATACACACACACGTACACACATACACCACCACATACACACACACACATACACCAACACATACACCACACACACAACACACACATACATACACACACCAGCACATACACACACACATACACACACACACACACCAACACATACATACACATATATATATATCTATCTATATATGAATATTTTAACAGGTTGACGTTGGTGAATGGGTGAGGGTTTGTCAAAAGCTCGTGTGCCACACCTCCAGTCAGTCCGAGCTGTGCGACATCTTCGCCGGCTACGCCAGGGAATGCTCGTCTGTTGGCAATGTAGTCGAATGGAGAAAAACCCTAAATTGCTGTGAGTTGGTCTACCTTTTACACTGAAGACGGTCGCGATGCTTGCTTATCAATAGCTGCTGTTAAACAAATTGCATGCAGACGCTGGTGGTGTTTGCCTCCTCCAAAAATGTCTGAAAATGTGCTCGTTCTCATGGAATACGACGTGCCTGTTTAAAATATAATTAAATTGAGGTTTAAGGTGTTCAGATGTGGTGTATGAAGGATCTGTGTTCGTTTGGCAGCAGTGCGCTAGCGTGGTCATTTGTAAGCTAAATTACGCACACAATCCTTTTCTTAATTTTTGGCATGATCATAGAAAATTACATTTCAGAATTATTGTCTGCTGTTAATTTGATTTGTTTTCAGTGAAGGATACTGTACAAGAATAATCCGATTAAAGAAACATATCCAGATATGCTTGAGGATAAAATAAAATTCTGAATCCAGCAAATGATGAGGAGAAGTCATAACTCTTGAAACCAAAATATCTAACAACTCACAAGGTTGCAACAGACAGAACTAATTTTTCAAACAGTCGTTCATTTAAAATGACAACATAATGTGTTTAGTTATTTATATTATAATTGTGCAGATGTAAGCTTTGTATTTTTTTTCTCCTTTATAACAATAAAAATGTGAAATAGATTGTTAAAAAAAAAAAAAATTTTAAATTATAGGCTGCTCAGCTAAAAGGAAGGGTTCATTATTTGTCCACATCTACTAACCCTTTTTTTTTTTTTTTTTAAAAAACTTTTATTATGTATAGTAAATTATTTAAGTGAAATGTAATGTTTGTTAAGAACTAAAAATATAAGATATAAATTAAAATCTGAATTTATTTATTTTGTAGCTAAGGCATGCCCTGCTGGATTTTTATACAGTGAACATACATCAGCGTGTGCTAAAACCTGCCGTACCGTAAACCTAGTTCAAAATGGGGAGTGTGACCTCCCAAAAATACCTACCTGCCATTGTGACAGTTCCACCTTTTATGAAAATGGGAAGTGTGTTACATTAAAAGACTGTCCCTGTGAATATCAAGGAAGTAATTTTCCACCAAATTCCACAGTTAAGATGGGATGCAAAAATTGGTGAGCTTATTAAGATTTTCAGTCTAATTTAGATCTTACTCCAAACTAATATCAGTATATTTTAACACTTTTCCCTAAAGTTAATAACTAATCAGAAGACTGAAAAGTTATAGTTTTTACTGTAGTTTTTGATTGACGAAAACTTTGTTCATTTTACTAGCTTTCTAATTTAGCCTTTTTTGTCTGTTTTTTTTTTTTTTTTTTTTTGCTCAATGCACAGACTTTGTTATGAAATGTAATTAATGATCTATTTTTGTTTTTTCAGTAAGTGTAAAAATGCTGTGTGGGATTGTGAAAAAAAGATCTGTCCTAGCACATGTTCCATATTAGGTCGAAACACCCTGGAAACATTTGATGGTCAACGCTACAACTTTGAACCTCTCGTGTGTGGTTACTCATTTGTAGAGGTGAGTTTGATTTTAAATCTAAAAGTAACTCAGTATAAATTATTTTTGAATTTTATTTTATACAAAACATTTTTATGTTAAATATAATTTACATTAATTTAAAAACAAAGGAAAGAGGAAATTTTGACTGTAATAGCAGAGCATTCATATAAGAAATATTAATTTTTAAAGTTCACAGTGACAGTTTCTAGGATAGTTAAACTAATGGGTGAAAGACTTGTAAATATGAAACATTAAACAAAAATTAGAGAAACTACTACATACCTGATATGACGAGAAAAATAAAATGATTTGTTTTAAGGTTTTTAAATTACCATGAAGTTTAATTTAACTAATTTTCTTTTCAGATGTTTCTAGGTAATTTTATTTCACTATGAAAGTTCTAACTGGTGTGCAAATTAGAACATGGTGTGATGTAACCAAATCTGTTTCATGTTTAGCCATTCTAGCTGCCTCATTGGAAATTTTTTTTGTGTACTATAATGTATCTGCCTGCCCAACTCCGTATCCTTTTGGCAGGAGAGGTGTGATTTATCTAAGTGCTTGCCTCAGGAAGAGTGTTATTTCCTGTTCCCTTTGAGCTAAAATAAAAATATCTTTGTACTTCCCGGATATTGGAGAAACTCTAATAGCTCTTTTACTGTGGTTCTTGTATTACATGTCTTCTGTTCTGAAAGAGAAAGTTAAAGTGTTAATGTCTACCTAGACTATATCAGATGTTTAGCTTGATAGCAGATATATAAGTCTGTAGTTAAACAGGCTGTACTAGTTTATTTTGAGTATCTGTGTGGCCTAATACATTGATGATTATCCAGCAATTTGAAAAACTACTTTGGTCAATGGCACTGGAGTTCTGAAGTGCATAATTTTGGTTGGAGTGGATTTTCCATTCTCTAAAGTATTTTGACTACTACAGATTACTTGCTGGGACAAAAATGTTAAAAGTTTAGGAGAAAATCCAAATTATTTCATGTCTAGCAGCCAAAGATACATCTGAATGCACTAAGTCTAGTTGGAGAACTTTTAATATATTGTGCCAAGCATTGGACTAGGTCCCATACTACTTTTAGAAAAAGAAAGACAGCATGGGAGCCCATATCATTTAGGCAGCATTTTGGTGAATTTATAGTTTCCTGTTTAACTTATTTTTTCTAATTGGAAGAACCAGCAGATATCTGTGGTGTGGTTGTCAATACAATAACTTTGAGTATCTTATCATAACTTAAACTTTGGTAGAGCCCCTGAGTTTAGGTACTCTTTCCATTCTAATTTGTATTGGAAGTTTACATTTTTGTTCAGTTAAAAACTTTATTACTTGTTTAGTGTGGTCCTTAAATTTAAGTGAATTCCCAGTAAGGGTTAATTTAGTCTTTCTCCTTGCTTCCAGAAATCTATTTAGGTTATGATTAAACTTTTGGTGGACAGTCAGCTGACTGTGTAGGGTTATTCAGTTATCAGTATTATAGGTGATTCTAAGTATTTAAATCCTATACCATGGGATAGGATTAACTAGGTTGGTTATTACTGTTTCCTTACATACTAAATTAAGGTTATGGCTTTTCCAGCTCTTTAGCTTCTGTTTTAAATCCTTAACTCAATTTTGTGTATGCTGCTTTGGTCTTGGAAGTGTTAATATGGGCACCAGATGCAGCTTCATAAATTCTAAGGATGGAGAAAAAAAAACATTTTAACTTGAAATTTGGTTTTGTTTCTTTTAATGTACTTTTTGTGTTGTTTTTTGTCACAAAATGTATTAAAAACATATTTTTATTTTTTAATCCATAAAATATAATTTTATCAATATCATGAATTCTTGTATCCCTTGGATGTTGATAAATGTCTTGTTGATATCTGTCTATATATTTTATTTTAAATTGCTTCTCAGTATTAATTTTACTAAAGTAGGTCATACTGCATAATTTTTTTCATGGAAAACTGATTTTAAAAAAAGAACTGGTAGTTTATGCTAAAAAAAAAAAATCAATTTCATACTAGTAATGATTTTATTGTTTTATTATTATTATTAATGTTTTTGTACATTTTGTTGCAGCCCACTACAAATAACGGCCTCCATATTTCCATGCAGTTTGAATCATGTAAATCAATTTTCAACAACCATCTCAACTGTACCTTCTCAATTATGATTAACGACATGGGTTTTTATGTTGTTATAAATGACAAAAATATTGTTGCAAATGGCTTGAATGACATCCAGCTTCCATATTATGGGAGTAACCTTCAAATTGTTCGTGCAACATCTCAATTCCTTCTTATTAAAGGGAAGGGTTTCCGAATAATCTACAAACAGAATCATCAAGTGTACATCACACTTGATCCAGCACCTTTTCAAAAAAAGGCAAGTTCATAAACTTATTTATACTGTAATAAATTATTACTATAATCATTTTTTCATTAAAATTTAGTAAATGATAAACATTTACAAATATAGCATACAAAAATAAATTTTATTAATAATCCAATTCTTGAAAACTTGTAGCATCTTTTGAAAATTTTAAAAGCTGTTTGTGAAAAAAGAATTGAGTGACTGAACTTGAGGGTTTTAATTTGGGAATTTTTGTTTCATTGGATACTTACTGAAAAATTCTAGCTTCCTAGTAATAGTGTATGGTGATTTGAAAACACAGTTGACAAAATTCTTATTATATTTGCTTGAGTTAGTTATCAGAAGAATATGCTAAGTGATTAGTAATGTATAATTTCATACTGTCATTAAAAAAAACAAATTTGGAAATTATCCTAAAAATGGGAGTTTTGAAAGATAGATATAAAAATAAAACCATGTTTTCTTCCTTGTTTTTTAAAGTGTTATGTGTATTTTTTTACTTATATATGTTTGTTTTGACTGAATTAAAGATCCTTGCTATCTTGTCAGGCAACAAAGTACTAGCATCTGTTTTTTGAAGCTTTTAGGAGTTAGACTTATTCAAAATGATCCAATCATTAGTGTTAGAGAAACCTTGTGGAAAGTGAGAAAAGTTATGTAGAAATTTTGGAACTTGATTTTTTAAAAATAATTACATGAACAGAATAATACAGTTAGAAGATTGCTTTAATATTTTATTATAGAATTAACACTTTTTTTTTTTACTTAGTGCAAAAAAAACGACTAGTAGGCATAGTATTTGTATAGTTGCTACTGTTTACTGTGAAATATCAGAAGTTTACTTTTTCACTCAGCTTTTGAAGCCCAAGTAGCAAAATCTATTGGACTTCATTAAAGATTGTTTGGTTATTGGCAATCTTTGGAGCAAAGAAATTATATTTTTCACAATTTATGTTAAAACGTCTTGAAATTAGCTTTCAAGTCAGCTTTTATATACTGAATTGCATATTGCAGATCACATATATTGCATCCAATAGGTGCAATAATTTATCATAATACACTATTGAATGGGAGTGATATTTTTTGGTTTGTTTAAATTTTATTCCACAAAGAGCTCTAGTGTTAGTAGGCTAGGCACTCAAGATGAACCCATGTGGTTGGGAGTTCTGCTAGTGAATATGAATGTGAATCTATCTTGGGCTGTCATAGTACATTTGACAGTCCTGTTTGAGAAGCAGTGATTTTAGCTGAGTAGACATGCAGATCTGAACATTTGTTGAAAGGATTCAGTTTCACAATGGTACTAACTCTTTGCAGTTATGCACATAGCTTTTTTGTTCTGCAGACATGATATCTAGTTTTGTCTGTCAGCAGTTTAGAATATTTAAGCATAGCCTTTTCTTTCTTGGTTTTTATATTGACAGTTATAAGAAGAAATTCTGTGAAAATCATGAAGATTGCTATTGTAAATAATGTGTGATGATTATGGTTTCTGTATATTTACCAGTCATTTTAATACCAAATTGATTTGTATAAAGACTAAAATATTAAAAAATTAAATAAATTAATGGAAATTATTTGTGAAAAGGTGGCATGCAATCGAAGCTATTCAGCATATTAATTAGCTATTAAAAGTTTTTTAAAATTTCTAATCCTTAGAAAATTTGATTAATGGATAGAATCTCTTAAGTTTTCTTCTTGTCACCTTTGAAGAGGCACTTTATCTTAGTTTTATTGTTTATTTATTATTAATTTAATTAAAAAAAATATTTTTTCTATATTGGAGAAATTAATGAAAAAAATTTTAACATGTTTTCTATATTTAAAGCATTATTAATGTTTACATGCATAACTTATAAAAAGATTAATATTTAATAGAATATAAGTGTTAAATTTGTGTTATTGTTTTCTTTTTTTCTTTCAGGTTAAAGGTTTGTGTGGAAATTACAATAATGATATAACAGATGAATTTACTGATCCTCATGGTTTGTCATATGCTAAAACAAAATTTGTACATTCATATCGGACATGGAATTGCCCAGGTCAGGAACAAGAAGCACTTCATGATTGTGAGACCTATCCAATGGTAAAAATAATATTGAAGCTTTTAAACAAGATCTCGGTAGTACATGTAGTGTTGGTTTATTTATATGCCTTATAATACCAGTTGAGCCAAAGAAACAAACCTAAAACTATAATGATTCTAATTAAATAAAAAAGTGAAAAGATAATAGAATAGAGGAAAATAAAAGGTAATACCATATTTTATTTAAAATTTGAAAATGTTGAGTTATTGCATTTTCAGTTATTTGAATTTAATTATTTACATTGATTAAATAATGAATCAGTTTTTAATTAACATATTCTAAAAACAAAAGTAAACTCATGAAGTTTTTGTTTCATTTGTAGAGAAAAAACGAAAACAAAATCCTGAACTCTTCTCTAGAAATTATCCAGAACCATTAAAAACATCTTTTGCTTTGCATTCACTGTCAATATATTTTTTTAGAAATACAGACTTTGAGGGTTTGGTATTGAAAACATGTAGTAGGACATTTTATAGTTGTGTTAATTGCATTTGTATGACCACAAAATTGTAAGCTTATTTTTCTTTTTAAATTTATAAGTATTATAAAAGTTTTTATAATGGTAAATTTTATATTTTTCTGACAGTCAAGTCTACAATATTAATGATTTTATGTTAAAATTAGTTGTTTTTCTTCCTCTCTGCTTTTTAAGTAAAAATTTTTTTTAGTAATTGGTTGATTTGAGAAATTAAAAGAAAATGAAAAACAAACTTAGATACTGTAGAGAAAAGATCATTTGGAACCTAGAATGTTTTTTTTTTTAAATCCACAATTTTTTCAGGAACCATATAATCACCAGTTTTAAATATACTTGGTATCTGTAATTTAATTGAATTCTGTTCTACTTAGATACCTGAATAAATATCTGTATACAGTGTTTTGTAAAAAAATTAACAACTTGGTGTAAAAGAAAGGTCAGTCAAGATATTTCTATTCAAGCTGTGGTCTTCAAATAAAGCTAGAATCATTGAATAAAATTTATGGAAATTCTGAAAAAAAGAAAAAATGTTGCCATTTATAGATATATTTTCTTTATTCTGCAAGCAGGTCCAAAATGTGTGTGTCTCATTATTGGCAAGATAATATGCCATTATTGTTGGTGTTATTGAATCCTTTTAAAAACTTGCTTTTATTTGATATTTTATTTTCAAAAGAATTTACTGTATTTTCTTAATTATAGGTCACACTGGTACATAAGCTGCAGAGTTTATTTTTATTAGATTTTTTTTAATTTTTCAACATATAAGCTGCATTAATATATAAATTGCTCCTTTTTTTAGATCATAGTTAGGTATCCTGCTTCAACAAAACAAGGATGGTGGATGTTCTTTTGATTGTCATTTGGAATTCCCTTTTCGGTGTAGATATTTGCAATGACAAATTAAAAGTTTTTTAAATTGCACAGTGTTAGAAAATTTTAAAATGAAGGTTTAGTGAACAAAATGTTACCTACCATGTGCTCGCCAATCACTTTGAGCACTTCTCCAGTGGAGCTCCTATAGGTACATTTTCAAAAAAAATATGCATACCTTATATCAGTATTTATAGTACTGTGCAAACTTATTTCATTTTATATGAGCTGAATTCTTATCAATAGTTCCTTTTAATCTTTCTATAATTCTCTATATTAGTCTTTAAAAAGATGCTATGCTATGCTAATTTCTAGCTAACTTTGTGAGTTATTGCTTTGGTCTTATATTTTTTGGTGTGATGTACTGATAGCTTGTAAAACTCTACTGTTAAAGAGAATATTTGACAAAACATGAACAAGGGCTTAGTGCCGTGGTGTTAATTTTTTATCAGAACATGTTGTAGATGCAGGTGTAATTAAAGGTGTATTCACTCAAGCTGAAACAGTAAACAAATCTATAACCCATCAATATGCCTCCTAGGAAAAGCTATACTATTGCCTTCAAGCTGGAGGACTTGATCTATGCCAAAGAGAATGGTAACTAGGCTGATGGATGCCAGTACTCAATCAGTAAGAAGCAGGTTCAAGATTAAACAAAGCAGGAAGATTCTCTGACTCATGAAGAAAAAACTAAGAAGGCCAACCAAGGATGCCATGGTTTCTGGGTGGAGCTGGAAGATCTTGCGAAGCAGTGAGTACTAGAGCATAGATCAGCTTGCCATGGTGTCAGCACCATTCAGATTTTCCTGAAAGCATAGACCATCACAAAGAAGCAGGATATAACAGATTTCAAGGGTGGACTCTTCTGTTGCTTTTGATTTATGAGGTGGAAGAAGCTGACTATTCATACTCACACAACAGTATCAGATGTTATGTAGATTTTGAAGAGAAGCTGTTCAACTCCAGGAAGTTCACTCAAACAAAGATAGATGAACATGGCATCAAAAGAGAACAATTCATCAATATGGATAAAGTACTGCTTTGTTTTGACATGCCTATGGACAAGACCATCAAAAACAAAGAAACAGTACCATATCCATTTGGACAACTGGACCTGAGAACACACACTTCACATGTGTTCTTGGAGTTATGGCATCTGACAAAAGACTATATCACTCATGGTGATTTAAAAAAAAAAAATTGCCTAAAGAGAAGTTCCTGAAAGGTGTCATTGTTGAAATAAACCTCAAGAGATGGATGTACAGCAAGATGAAGAAGACCTGGATAGACCATTGTTATAAACAATGACCAGGTGGCTTTTTCAACATAAAGAAATCAATGCTGGTTACGGATTTGATGCAAACATACATCACAGAAGAATTGAAGATAAATACCATTCCAGCTATCATCCCAAGGAGAATGACCAAGTTACTGCAGCCTCTCAACATCAGTGTGAATGAGACTTTCAAGACAGATATCTGACTACTTTTGGAGTACTGATTGAGTAATGACGAACACAGCTTTACCAAAACTGGCGAGAAGGGCCACCTTGACTGATGATGTTTACTGGATCTTGAAGTTCTCGGAAAATGTTTTTCCATCATGCATCTCCAATGGGTTTCATAAAACAGAAATCATGGAACCTGCTTTTGAACCAACTAGTGATGTTAATGACAACAAATCGATAGCTCTGTTCCACCAGAATTAACTGCTTTGTTCCATTTAGACACAAAAGATGAAGATTTCGTGGGTTTCATTGAAGAAGACATCTGTAGAGATTGAGTGCATTTGAATGAAACAACAACAACAATATAAAAAAACAAGTATAAATTAATAACATAAAAATATTATAATAAATAAAATGTTATTGTCAAAGGTTAATTTTTTTAAAATAACCCTTCATAATCCTCTACCTATACATCCCAGGATGCAACAGTCCAATGTAAATTTCAGCCAATACTGTAAATGTTTATTATAGCCATTCACATTCACTACTTTTATGTATGGAACATTATTGTTGTTTTGTATGGGCAGGGTTGTGTTGTAACCTAACTTATGGAATTAATACTGTTATGACTTATGAACAAGGTCCAGGATCCTTATACATTCATAAATCGGAGACTGCCTGTATATCAAAGATATAATTGAAACAATTATAAAAATAATGTTTGTATGTCAGATTTATATGAACATGTTTAGGAAACACCAACCCTTCAAACTGACTGAAAATACTTAGCATTTTGTTGGCTGGTAATTTAAGCTGGTGACAACTGAAATTTTAAATATAAAAAAAAATAACTATTTTTGTCCTTAAGGTTTATTTCTTTTATTTTTATACACACACAATCCACAAGTCTGACTTCCAGGGACAGAAATGTGCAGCTTATAATCCAAAAAATGTACTATTTAAGAAGACTAAAATGATTAAAGCAAGAGATTAAAGAAATAAATGAACTTCTTGCATTTAAATTTGCTTGCATTAAAAAAATAAAGATGATAAAAATAATGAAAATTTTTAAGTTAGCTCCAATTTTTCAATATATCTTTATTTTAAAACTGTAAACAATAGGTGGTTCAAAAGCTGGATCTTGTCATTTTAGAATTAAAGCAAGACATTCATGTATAGCTTAAAAGAAAAAAATAATACAAAAACAGGTTGTCTTGTTAAATAATAAATAGGTGAATGTTACGTAAACCAACTGGCAAAAATATGTTAATTTTACTTAGTCTGTAATTTAGTTTTTTCACTATTTTAAATTATATCAAGTTAATTTGAAAAGTTTCAAATTTGCTTTAATCTAAATGTTGCATGCTTACACTGCCTTGAATTTCTTATTTTCATTTTTTGTAGATGAAAGCAGCAGCTAAGAAGTACTGTGAATATTTGAAAGATAACTACCTCTTTTCTGAGTGCTATAGTACAGTTTCATATGTACCATTCTATGAATTGTGCATGAAGGGCATGTGTAGTCGGGTTGGCACAACATATGAACCAATGTGCATTGCTTTGGAAGCCTTTTCAAAAGAGTGTGCTGCTAACCAAAAAATAATAAACTGGAGACAAAATAGCACTCTTCAAAATTTGTGCTGTTAGTAACTTTTCTTTTTTTAAAAAAAAAAATGGTAATATTTAGTAAGTGACATCATGCTTTGAACAGGAGATAAGTATGAGAAACTAGAACTATCAGTTCTAAATAGATTTGGTTAAATTTTCAACTACAAGAAATCTATTCATCTTTGAGATTTAAGGAATTTTTATATCTGAACCTGTTAAGGACTTCTTTTTTTTTTTAAGATCAATTTTGTCCATAAAGGGAATAATTTGTAACCATATATTATTTATAAACATATTTTTAGCAAAATTAGAAGAAAAAAAAAAACAGTTTGTAAACCTGTATATAGCATTGAGATTTTGTGTTGTTATGACAGCAGGTGAGTGACCATCAAACAATAACAGCTTTTTGGTATTTTCACTAAATGTCTTGTTAGCCAGAAACTAGCAACTACAAACATATCAACCCTTTGACTACTATTACTAAAATATCCTTAAGATACAGAAGAAATTCATATAATTCCAACACCACATAGGGACGATGCAGCACTTTCACTGAACAAGTAAAATAATATTACTATCCCTGTATATGTCAGAGGTATCTGGAAATAACTAGTGTCAAAAATAGCCTAATCATTTAGCCAAATGTTAAAGTTCATTTTGGTAGGCAACTTTTCCTGTTTCCTTTATCAGTTTATCAATCACATCAAGTTCATAACAGACACTATGTTCATTTTGCACTACAAAAATGCATTGATCCATTGCTTGTAATGTCACAGGGACACACTGCATTGGACACATTGTTTGCCTGAGGTTGATTCTACTATCTCACCTTTGAACATTCTAAAACACATTCCTAACTTTTTTTCTCTATGTTACATACCCCATTAAGATGGTAGAAGTAACAAATGACAATGACTATGATTGGTTAGTCTTGATAGATTTAATCTCATCAAGCTATTTATAAGAAGGGTAAACTTTCATTGGCTTAAAAATGAACATTTGATGTACAAGATGCAAAAACCACAAGAAATATTACTAAAAGCTGTAAGATTTCGAAATTGGCAAACTTTGTAAATCTGTAAGGGTTTTCTTTAATGTTGACATGGACTGTACTAATATATTACCTGTAAATTGACTCAATCACTGTTGGTTTAATTCCCACTCAAAACAAGCAAATCAAATAATAATAATATTATTTTTAACCTAATGCTTCCATAGTAACTAATCAAGATTTCATAACAATAAAATTTGTTGATTCTTTTTGACGGACCTTTTGTAGTATTTTAGTTTAGCTTATGCATTCCAATAAAATGTACTCTAAATAAAAACTGAATATCTGTACTATTAACCACAGTTTACTAACCACATTAAATTTTCATTAAATACACAAAGGGTGATTCATCTTTGTTATTTTCCAATTTGGCATTTTGAACAGGTTGATCCATTTCTAACAATTAACTTAATTGGCTTCCTTATGCATATGATAGATCTAATTTATCAAAAGAAATAAAACATTGTTTTCCTATAAAGTATTTTTAGTCAGCAGTTAATTGTTTGAAGAAAAGTTTTAAAAGAAAAATGGAGTTTGGTTGAATTAATATAGGTTAAAAAAACAACCCCCCCACCTTTACATTAATTCTTTGCTAAAAGTTTTTAAAGTAAAAAAAATGTGTAACAGTATCGACTGTTTTTTGTACCTAGATTTTCTATGATTGATTGATTGATTGATTTTTTTTTTTGTAGCCCATAAATGTTCTGGTGATGAAGTGTATACAGTGTGTGCTCCAGCTTGTGCATCTTCATGTGCAGATCTACAGTCATCAGATACATTTTGTGAAGAGGAATGCATATCTGGATGCCATTGTCCAAAAGGGAAATATCTAAATAATCATAGACAGTGTGTGAATGCTACTCAGTGTCCATGTCATGACAAAGCAAATGGGAAATATTATGATTCTGGTTCTGTTCTGACAAAGTCTTGTGGCAAATGGTAAATATCTACAGAATTAGAGAGAATTTTAGCATTTAAAAAATTTTGTTTATTATTACAAATTTTTTGGAAAAAATAATGCATTTTATAGCAAATAATTTTGTTGCTTTTTAATCATTCTTTTTTAAAATGACAAAGATCTTTATTGAATAAAAGGAAATTTTATGAACATGCTAAGAAATCTGACTGAAATGTTAGAAAGTCATAGCAACAAAAAAGGTAGTTTCAAATCAATGCATAATTATTTTACCATGGAAGTTAAAATATAACAGTTGTAGAGAGAAAATATAAAGAGAAAATAGATATTATAGTGATTAAGAACATGCTGCTTTTTGCAGTGATTCTAAGAAATTATTATTATTATTATTATAGAATTTAAACTAAAATATAAATTGTAGTATAATTCTTTCAAATTTTTATTTGTAATTCTTTCCAAATCATTTTTATGAATCCATTAATTAATTAATGTTGCTTATTATTTGTATTGCTGATCTGAATAACTTAAAAAAAAATTGTAATAACAGATTTCATTTGATGTTTAAGAATATTTGTGTATATCTGAGTTTTATCAAAGGAGAAATTTCTTGTATCACCAACAAATGTTTTAAGGTCAACCTATTGTACATATGTTAAACTATTTTGATGGACCTTATGGACTGTAAATATAATGCTGTTGATTTTCAAAAAAGTAGAATTAGCAAGCAAGTAGTCCATAGTGAATTGCTTGAAAAAATTCTTAAGCAGCACCTGGCAGAGAGGAAAATCAGATAGTAAATCTAGAGTCACAAAGACAGCATCAAGAAAGTTATATACAATAATGTATATAAAGTAGAAAATTATAAATAATTAATTGAAATCTGGTACTAATAAATTGCATACTGAAATAAAATTTATGCAATGTAAAATTTGGCTACAGCTGTGTTGCCCAATAATAATGACAAACAGTTTTTAAATTCATTGTCATGCTAGACAATCTCTTAATGGCATCATCAAATAGTTGGTGTTTGCAGCTTAATAAAAGGCTTAATTTTTTTTTCGTTTTGATACATACACATCAAATTCCATATGCTGAAATTCATCATGCCTTAATAAAACATACAGGTATATTTTTTCCTTCATTTCTCTCTATTACTTTGCTTGTTATTACTGATTTATAAGACAATCATCATGTGTTGTTGTTTAAAAGATGACATAAGTAAATATATTTGTTTATAGCCATAAAGAAACCTTTCCTTGGAGCAAAACACTTTTCAGCATGCTTATGTTGTAATATGGTTCTGCTTCGTTCTTTAGTAAAGAAATGCAAAAATAGCTTTGGCATTGGTGGTAATCTCTTACTGTGCATTGTGAATTGCTTATATAACAGTGCTCAGAGAGTTGTCATAGAAGATGCTATTCTGAGGTTTTACATGTTACTACTTGAGTACTTCAGGATTTAGTTCTTTGGCCTATTTTCTTCTTATATATATATGATAGTTATGCTGGAATCACAAATAATATGCATTTTGCAGAAGACACTATGGTATGATGAATAACAGAAATAATGTTAGGAGCATGCTGTCTGATTTAAATCATTTATAGATTAGTCTGTAATTTAATATTTCCAAATGCAAATATCTTAACCTTGGACAGATTGAACTACATTACTCACATGAACAACCTGTGGCAACAATAATAAAAGAAGAGAAAAAGGATATGAGTGTCATACTAGGTAGAACTTTAAAAATTCAAAGGCAATGTGAAAGTGTGTCAAAGCCATAGAAGTCTTAGATATGATAAATCATATGTCAAATAGTGTACCTTCAACAATTCTACATCTGTATAAACTGTTAGTTACACCCAGTATGTAGTTCAGGTACAGAGCTCATACTAAAACTTTAGCTATCATGGAAAAATAGGTTGGCTTAATTACTATTTGTCTAAAAAGAAAATCTCTTTAACATAGACCATACTAGAATAGTTATTTGCATAATTTTAATTATGAAGAAAGACTAGTTCAGGGCTCATAAGTTTAAGGTAGATAAATGTTTGCAACTAAACATTAGGAAATGTTTTTTTACTAATCTTATAGTGTCTGTCTGGAATACTTTGCAAGATTGGGTAGTGGAAGCAGAATGTTTAAACACATTAAAAGACAGACTAGACATGGGTATTTTTTGCAACTGCCTCTTTGTCATGGTTGCATTTATGGTATTTTGGTGATTATGGATAGAGTTTTGAAACTATTATAGTAATTATTTTTATCAAATTACTCTCACTTTCTAATTCAGAAAGTTGTAACCATAGAATCTTAACAATTATTTGTTCTTTTCAAGAAATTAAATTTTGCACAAAACACTTAGCAAGCTAATGAGAGCATTGCAATGCATGCTTGAAACTCTTGTCATACTTGCCAGGTCTTCTCCATAGTAAAATAATATCCCAATTCTTTTGTGTTGCTTTTTTTATATTTTTAAAAATATTTAATAGTAATCTGTATGCTTTTGATTGCTTTTCAGTACATGTCAGCAAGGAAAATGGAAATGTGATGATAAGAAATGTTTTGAAAGAGTAATATGTCCCAAAAATCAAGTATGGCAAACAAATGTAACTACCTGTCAACAAACTTGTGCAACTCTAGCAAGACCATGGCCATGTACCATAGCAGGTAACACTGAATGCTGTGTGTGTCCTCCTGGACTGGTTTTGGGACCAAATGTAAGTACATATTCTGCGTACATTTTAAGCCTTTCAAGTATGTTTCTAAAATAAATTCATAGATACAACACACAGTTTATTTTATTTTTGTAGGTGCACTGAGTGAAGCAATAAGTTTTCATTTATTGTACTTCAAAACTACTAAATAAACAAAAAATTGTCTAAAATTTAATTACCAGTTTAACTAATATGAGATTGACCATTCATTTATATTGTTATGAAATTGTATTGATAGGTTCATAATGCATACATATTTTTAAAATAAGAAGTTAAAAAACAATTATGATTTAAACACTAGTTGTTTTAAAAAATGTCTTCATATTAAGTTTGCTTTATGTTGTTTTTTTAACCTTTTGAAGAGTATTTCTGTATGTTTTTATTGGAAATGTATACTGATCTTGACAGAGTAATCCTGTAAATATATATTTCCAAGGTTACACAGGCTGTAGGAAGCTTTGTATTATATATGGGCATACTGAAGGGGTTAAACAAAGAAATTGATTATTTGTTTATTGAAGTTTTCTCCATTTTTATAATGAATTATACATCTTGTATTACACACTGATTTTTAATTTGCTTCAAGTAAATTATTTTTGTGCGCTGTTTGTGTGTAAATAATACATTGATGGCACAGCATTTAAAAAGAACTGACATTTTATGTAGCAAGGTATGTAGAAAACCAAGATGTTGATAGTTGTTACCATAAACACTGTTAACTGGGTGCAGTGTTTTCTGTGAATAGATTAAAATTACTATTTAATTCCTGAGTTCATTTCATAATTGTCATATCTGGTGGAACTGCTACAACTGAATTTTAACTCTCACAATAGTAGCATCACTATTATAGTATACATTATAATTGCACATATACTTCAAAAGCTGATACAATTATTGGTAATAACGAATAATCTTTAGGAAAGGAAAACACTGAAAACTTGCTAATTTTGCAAACATTTTCAATGGACCAAAATAAATCTAAAACTAATTATTTTAGTCAAAAGCAGAAAATCACATCCAAATTTCTGTTCTTTTTTTGTTTTTGGATGGCAAACCATAAATGCTGATGCAAATCCTTTGCCATAATTTGTCTCAAAAGTCTTTGGACCAAATAACTCATTCTACAAGATAGTCTTTTCATACAATTTGTTATTATTTTTGGCTATGTTTAATAGGTAGAAAGTATGTAAATTTAGGTGATAATAATAACATGGTATTCAATTTTAAATATACAAAATAGAAGTTTTATAAATTCGGTTACCAGCTGTCATTGTAGCTACTGGTTCAACATGATTGTCGACATCATGACTTAAAAAAAAACAACAAAGATTGCATTATATGCATAAAAGCAAACAAAATTAAGAATAAAATAATACAAAATTTGAGAAAATGGTAAACAAAAAAAAGGTTTCTAAATTTTAAAGCAAATTTATAAGCATGGTCATTAATTTTAATATTTATGATGTATAACTAACCACGGTTGACCAAACTAAAGTTAGTGCTCTGATAAACAAAAGGATTTTTTAAGTAATAATTGCTATGGCCTGAAATTAAATAAAATAGACACCTAACACCTTGTAGCATTTTTGTGAGAAATGTTTGGCTGTTGTACACGAAATAATCTGCTAAACTACTGTAAAGCTTAAAATCCTGAAATACCCTCACTAAAGTGGAGTTACCATTAAAATAGTTTATCAAGCATAAAAAATATTTCAATAATAAGTCTGTTACAAATGTTTGAAAATAAACCTTTTAAGGTATATATTTTCTGACAGTCTTGTGCTAATATGCATATAAGTACATGAACTAGTAAATAATTATAGGGGATATTTCATCAGCAAGTTCTTAAATTTGGCTTCCAGTGTATGTTGATAAAAATAGTATAGTGATTCTTTTATCCTTTTCTTTTTAAATCTTAATTTCAGGCGGTGTGTATACTTGAGAAGGATTGTCCCTGTCTGTATATTAATCAGTGGCGGCCTGCTGGGAGTACATTCAAAATTGGCTGCAAAATATTGTAAGTGCTGCTTAATATACTAAGCTGTTATTACATCTAGAATTTTTAATTGTTTGATTTTATTTTGTTTTATTTTTTACTGTGAAGCAGAATATTAGAATGTTTGTTTGGGATTTATTTTGAAAAAATGCAGTCTCTTCCAAAATTATGAAAGTTTTAGTTTATTTTATTTTAAGACAAAGTATAAAATTTTTTCTGAAAATACTGAATATTATTATTTGATATCTTTTTAAATTGTGCTCTTTTATGATTTTATGTCTTTTGCAGATAATTTAATAATATATGCATTGTTCCTTGTAGTTTTTTTTTATTTTTGGAGGTACATTACTCTCTAGAGGTTAAAAAAAAAAGCAACAAAAATCTTAGGGTGAAATTTTAAAAATAAGGATGGTTTGTTGCTTTAAACAATGGCAAACTGTTGGTGATTACTTATAAAATTTTCAGGTATAATATACATTCCAAAAGACTGAAAATAGTAAGTAGAATTTAAGAAACATTAAAATCAACAAATGAGAAAAAACCAAAGTGTACCCATTCTTTAAAAATTTGTAAATGTATGCTGCTTGGGAGAAAAGGAGCATAATTCACATAGGTAAAGAACATATTTTGATTATTTTTTGGCTTTTTATAATATTGCAACTATATTATCATATTACCAAACATTTTACATTTTAATGAAATGGATTTTAGAAATTCAGATGCATTATTAAAAATCTTTACTTTCAGTTAAAGATAAAATAATATCCATAAAAGGATATTAAGAACAGATTATTGTTTTTCTTCAATATGTTTTAATTACCTGTAATATATAAAGGCAAAAGCAACCTACCCTACCTACTTTGTCTCTCTTCAAATTATTCTATAAATTGATATAAAACATCTGGGATTATTTATCAAGTACATTTTATCAAAGCCAAGCTCACTTTTAATTTGCATATTTACTGATCAAATGAAATATTTTAATGTGAAAGTAAGTTTTGATTACCTCTATATTATGCATTCAGTTCCTGATACTATGTATTTGTTGAATAAATTTGATTTTCTGTTTAATGTTAAAAAATATTTTGATTTTGCAGAACTTGTGTTAATGCAAGCTGGATATCAAATAATTTGATAAACTGTCCAGGTGAGTACATTTTATGCATTCAAAATAATGTTTTAATATATTGAACTATTTTTAAAAATTGTAAAATTAAAGGGAACAAAATTTAATAAATGTATCAAGAAACCAAAGCATTCAAAGTAAATATTTTATAATTACCTGTAAATTCTTTAAAAAGAAATCTAAGTTGAAATACAGTACAGCAGTTAAAATAGTTCATGAAATGTATATTTTAAAGTAAAATTATAACAAGAGCAATTTTGTAAGAATTTTTTTTGTCCTTTCCTGTCTTTTGGGTAATTTTTTTTTTTTTGGCATGAATTCTATATGATATTTTGACAGAATTAAGCCTTATCTACAGTGAAACTTTTACAAAAAGTAATTAGTTTTTGTGCTGTATAGATTTTAAAATATGAAAAGTTTTTACAATTATGATATAAAGTTAAGTGTTTTTAAACTTAACTTTTTGGGAAAATTTAAAATAACTTTGAGGAATTTTTTCTTGAGCCAACAATATATCCTAATGTTTGTAATTCATAGGAAACTTAACATGGTTTATTGTTAAAAAAAAGAAACAATTTGACCTTTTTTACAAGGACCACACTGAACACTGAAGGCTTGATCATGGGAAATTTTTCATTTGTGTTAAGTTATGAAAAAATAAAAATTAACTTTTTTTTTTCAACAGCAAAGCAAATTTATCATTAAATTTACATAGTTGATCAATTTTAAATTTTAGATAGAAATTTAAGTCCTATGCAGTGTGTATAAATCAGTATTTTGTATGTATGTTCCCAGTAAACCATTTTTATTTTCCTTATATACTCTGCAGTAGTCTTTTGTGATGAGATGTCAAGTATATTCTACTTACTCCTCACTTTTAAGATAATCTTTTACTGTTTATTTGCTATTCAGGACTTTGAGGCTGTTCCATCATTTCAGATCACCTATTTGCATTAAACCTTGACACATTTTTCAGTGTTTCATCATCTTTCATGATAAAATTGGAACTAATCCAGTACTGACCAGAAAGCTTAGCACATTCAGAGCACTGGGCAGAAATCACATTGCATCTAAGCATTCAGGGATATAAAAGTTTAATGAATGAATAAATTTACATCTCTCATCTAGAAATTCTGTGCTTGCTTTGTATTTCTGTATTTTTTTAAAAGTTAATATAAAATAAAACTATTTTTGCTGTAACTATCTGCAACAATCTATCTAAACTTTGGCAAATTTGTTGGAAGTAGCAACCTAAGGAGTATCCCTACATTTTTCTGTTTTCTGAGCAACCAAGTTAAGTCTAAAGTACTTTTGTGTGAAAAAGTAGAAATTAAACATTATAAAAAATTAATAACCATCTTCAGTAATGCAGTATTCTAGGGTACCAACATAAAGTAGAATTTATTATCAGTGTTAAGGTTAACTAAAATGTGAAGAACATACTTAAAACAAACAAAATGATACTATAAAACAGTGAAATAAGAATAAATGCTTGCCAAGACAAACTCTACAATAATGAAACTATTTGTACTTTTAATGTTTTTCATTTGTACTTGTTGTGTTTATTCCATCTAAATTAATCTTCCTTTAAATATGTGAAGAAACTGAAAAGGAAATTAAACTTTACTTTAAAAAAACTAACTTGTATGTAAAAATTAAAATTTATAATTACTAGTCAGTTAAAACTAGAAAATATATATGTTGTAACTTTTCACAAATTATATTCTTTATATTAAAGAAAGGTTAATTGTCTATTATCTTATTAATTTTGATATTTTTCAGTGTTATATTTTATTGCTTTAGGGTCTATATTTTATATACAAATGATGAATGTGCAAAATAGGTAAAAACATGTAATAACTATGTTACATCTGTTCACAATGCTGACACCTCATATATGGCTAAATCAGCATGGTCATTGATACATCACAACTATGTTAAAACATGTTGGCAGTGGTTAACATCACTGTTCAAGAACGTTAGTGCTGTTTATTCTTGGACAATAATTTAGGAGTTAATGATCATAACATTGCATATTCTTATAATCTGATGTTCTTTAATTTGATCACTAAACTGCTCAGGTTAAACATATTTTAAAATTATTTGTTCTTGGAGACTTGGAGACATAAAGTGATGAATTCACTGCAATCAGTATATCATGTATATAATATATTGCAAAGGATTACCATTACCATCACCAGCTTCACAAATACTGCTCATTAGTTAAAAACAAAGAAATATAATCTAATGAGTTATAATATGGGAACTGATAACAATTTCTAGCTACTGCGTGTTCTCTTTCAAGCAGTGTTTATTCCCTTTGTATGTAGAGCCTTTTTGAATATTATTTACATGTATATATATGTGATGTGTTTATGTGTATAGTAATATGTCATACAGTTTACAACTTTGGTTTAGATTGACTTAAATAATCCATCACCACACAATCTAATCTTTAGAAGTCTTTTGAGCATCTTTGCTTTTGTAGACCATGATTAGTCCCAAAAAGAGTAATTGATATTTATGTTTGTTTTCAGGTAGATATGAATGTTTGAAAATTGTTCTTATCATATTTCAGATTGTATTGGTTTTTTATTCTGTTTTAGCTACTTGCTGGGCTTCTGGAGACCCTCACTACAAGACATTTGACAACAAGCATTATGCATTCATGGGTGACTGTGCCTATGTGCTGACTGAGACAAAAGACAAGTCCATAACCCCTTCCTTTGCAGTGATAACACGCAATGTTAAATGTGGACTTAACGATTTAACATGCACCAAAGATGTCACAATTCATCTTATGAATTCTACAGTGATTCATTTTATGATGGGTATGACACCAACAATTAATGATGTCAAAATACCAGATAGCGGAATTTCTCTTTCTAATATCATCATCAGGAAATCTGCATTTTTCTTCAGTGTTTTTACAACTTTTGGATTTACAGTACATTGGGATTTAGGTAAGTTATTCATGTTTTAAGATGCTAACTTTCATGTAGAGAATCATTAATTTATTGAAATTAGTGAAGTTTTTTCTTGGTTTTTATGCTTCTGAAAATGTTGCTATTTTGTTTTTTGTACTTTGGTGTAAATTAGATCATCAATAGCAGGATTATTTTTCTATATATTTTTCAGAGGTCTTTCATTTTGGGACTTTTCTGTTTCCCGTCCCCTCTTTTTTTTTAGGTATTACAAGAACCTATTTTTATTTTATGAATGGTCAGGCGGATACAGAAATGCTATCTAATAGATAATTAATAGATAATAATTTATTTTTCAGCATTTACTAAAGCTTGCAAATAGTCTTAAAAGTGTGTATAGAATTTGGAATAAGCTTTATTTGCCATTAATTAACCCTTAACTGGCAGTATAGGTAAAAAATCCAATCAGTGTGTGAAAACAGCATAAAAATGCACAGAAACATGATATACAGTAACTACCTTTTTTTTTTGCCTTGTGGATTACAGTAGGATGTAGTAAAGGATGGCACTGACATGTCTGGAGTGATCTTTCCTCAACTCACAATAAGAGTGGTGGGAATAGAGGTCTGCTTTGTTTGTTTACCTCTATCAAAAACAAAGTTGGTATAAAATCACCATGTGACCATAAAAAGACTGAATACATGGGTTGAGAGGGATATGGCTGGCAATGGTGTCCCATGCTGGCCACCACCCTTCTTATGATCACTCTCTGAGTCAGTCAAATCACCTCTCACTTGATATTCTTTTTCACTTTCCACATTAAATGATGTATCTGATGGTGGACATTCCATCTCATCACAGAGCATTCAAATTTCTCAAAATTTTCTGCAGGGTCAGTGTATGCTTCAGACCTGTTGAGGTATCACCCTGAGAAGTTGAGGGATGTGTGGCATCCATTGATGATGAGCAGGTACTGAGGACCAGGAAATTTCCCTGTGTCTAGTGGACAATAGTAGTGACCTCCAGGCCCCTCTTGTTACAGTAAATTAGTTTGTAATTTAAACAGAGGTGGGGAAAAATTAAATCATCATGTGATGATGGTCACTATTCTGTGTCAGATGATCAGATAATGATGGCTGCTATTTAAGGGTTAAAGAATTAGTCTCTCAGTGCAAAGTTAGGAAAGCAGAAGATGCACAGCTTTAATAGAACTTTGATAAAAACTAACTACTGAATGACATTGAAGTTATTGATACAGATTTTTCAATCCAACTGCAGTGATATTTACATCTTTAAAAAGGCAGAAAGAGAAGATTGCTTCCATATTAGTTTTTGATGTTTTTTGGGGTGAGGAAAAGCTTTTGTAGCAATGCATTATGGGAATATTTTCTTGATTACTAGAGATAGTATGTATAGAATCTGACCCTTGCTCTAAAGGAAATAAAAAGAAATATTGACAATGATCGCATGCATAAGTTTTTGAAATTTCATTTTTCCAATTTTCCTGTAATATCACAGACATTAGCTTTTGTTAGTTGAATTGGAATTTCATCATGTAATCTGCATATGAACTAAATTATGTTGTTAATACAAAACTAAGCCAAAATGTTTGTAATATACTTTGTTTGTATTTAATATTTTTATGAATGCTAATTCAGGTTTCCAGTTTATTTATTTTTTTGTACCGTGCGTGTGTGCATGCATGCGTGCACCTTAGAAGCTATTAATAAATTTTCCAGTATTGATTTCATTTTTTTTACTGCTGGCTGTTATGAGGCAGTTGCCACATTTGTTATGGGCTAAATACAATGTTGTAGGCTGATTTGATTGAAATAGAAAGTTATATATATATATATGCGCATGCACACATGTGCACACACACACAATAGTTGACCACTTTGGACCTATGTACTCTTTTAGACTTTGGCCTGACCTGAGCTTCAAATGCAAATTAGGTTTAGCATATGATGTAACAAATGATCCCTGCAGCACTACATATCACTTGGTCAAGCACATTTGCCATCAGTCTAATAGATATGCATGTCTAGCCAATGCCACAGTGGCCAAGGCAGTTTTGTTGGTAGATGGCTTTAAGGTATCAGCAATTTGAGTTTATCAGTAATGGAAAAAGGTAAAGAAAATGTCTGCTGCTAGTGGAAATTATGGCTGATAACATGTAGGGACAGAAAGAGGAGAGAGGCATAAACAGGGAAGGAAAGTCTAACTGTCATTAAACAACAAACCAAATGACAGAAACATTAAATCCACACCAATCTGCAGCCATACCTTGCATAGAAAGTTACAACAAATGCACTACTAGTAGGAGACCACTGCATAAACCACTGTTTAAAGTTAACAACATGAAAAACTAAGGAGGTCAGACATTAGACTAAGGACAACTGCCAAAGTGATGTGGCTTGATGAGTCATGCTTTATTCATATTTTTTGCTCAGCTGGGAGAAAACATATTTGGAAAAAGCCTCACTAATCATTCAAACCTTATGTGGACCCAATTGCCCAGGATTTTGGTGTGCAGTTATGACTTGGGGCTTCTTTTGGTGGTGTTCTCTGGGCTCCTTGGTCATTTTAGAGGCCAGATTGAATACTAACTCAGCACCATTTTCAACGGTGCATCCAACAATATTTTATATGTACACTGATGGGGATGGCTGCTCCTAAGATAACACTGCTCCTGTCTACTATGCCTACATTGTGTTTATGGTTTGAGAAACATGAGTGAGATTTTAGACATCTTCTTTAGCCAACACAATCTCTGGATCTCACTCCAATTAAGTATTTATGGGATGACCTTGAAAGCTGCATTTACCATTATGATCCTCTTTTTATCCAACTTTATATATAATACAATATTAATAGATAAACGAGGAACTATCCAGCATCTTGTGAATTTCATGTTATGTCATGTTGTGGCTGTTATTCTGGCAAAAGGTTATCTAGGTATCAGTCTTAATAAAGTGACCAGCCAATGTATATATGTGATTTTATATATTTCATTTATTTTACTCTGAGATGCCAAGTTGATAGAAACTAATTTTTTTTCCTTTTATATTTTGTATGACCTCCCTGCTTATTTCTTTTTTCATTTACTGAAATTATAACTTTGAAGATGCAATAAATATCTAAATAGAATTTTAAAATTTTCATCTGAGGAAAAATTCTACAAATGTGAGCAAAAACCAGCATTTTCTGAATGAAAGAAATGAATTGGAAAAATAATATAAATTTTGAACTTTGTTGTTATTGTCTACCATCAAAGATTTTTCTGGATCATGCAACTTTTGGATTTAAGGTAAAAAAGCCAATTAAAGAAACAAATAAATAAATAAAAAGCTTAGGCAGTTAAAATGCAATAATGCTCTCTTCCATACTTCTGATTTAAGACGTTTTAATAGGTTATAAACAATAAGCAGATATTCTTTGAGAGGATTTTTTCCGTATTTTTAAACAAAAATATTTGTTATAATTTGACATTAAGAAAACAAAGACTTGATTTTTTTTAAAAAAAAATTTGAACTAAACCTCTTGCAAAAAATTACAGGATATATTTAAATAACTTCAGATAAACTTTTAATATTAAAATGTTGGACAATGGCCACTTCACTTAAAGATTTGTTATAAATACATACAGGGTAGGCCAAAAAATGTACTCAATTTCAACATAAAATAAAAATCTAATGGAATATGATGTTAATGTAAAACAAAAAAATAAATAATAGGGGAACTCAGAAGTTTATTTTGGCATCAATACAGATTTTCTAACTGCTTTCTTTCATTCTGAGAACATGTGCAAATATGTAGAGCACAGTTGTTGATTGTAGTTTGTAGTGTTTCAGCCCCAATATTGGTGATACTCTGATGAAAAATCTTTCAAAATCATCAGTTGTTTTGGCTTCTCTTCAAAGTCTAAGGTGGATAGATCTGTTGACCTTGGAGGCCATGGAAACAGAGATGTGGGAAATTATGCATCCTGAAAAATCTTTATTATGCCATTGCATTGCCATGTTGGAAATGTGTGCAAATTTTGAGTGTTTTTACACTAATATCACAATCCATTAATTTTTTACTTGACTGAAATCAGTTACATATTATCTGGCCTACCCTGTGTTATTAAAAGGCAAGATTACAGCTCATTGTTTCTTCTTGCATGTCATGTAAGCATTATTTGGTGTATTATAAGATGTCTCTTTTTCAATAGTATTATCTTAATATTGGTTAAATAACAGCTGCTTTAAACAGATTATTTAATTGTGAAAGTTGTACTAGAACTGTTATAAAGATAATTTATTTTGTACATATTACTGTGACTTGCAGGTAGATTTTTTATTGAATTTGAACCATGTAATTTATGATTTAGAGTAGATACACTAATTAATAACAAGACTATAAAAGGCATATTTTCTTTAACTATCTAATTTTTTGCAAAAAATATGACATGTATGCAATCAGCAGCTTGTTGAAAAATAGAAACTAAAATTTAAATTATCAAAAAATTACTGCAAAAAGCAGTTAATTGTTTAGATTAATATAGTTAAAATAAATAAATAATAATAGTTAATAATGTATAATATAATACCATTGTTTTATAAAGCAATTATTAGTGAACACTTGTTTTTGTCTTTTCAGCAACTCGAGTATACGTTCATGTCACTCAAAGATGGATGAATAAATTGCAAGGCTTATGTGGCAATTTTGATGGAAATGCTGCTGATGACTTCACTTCTAAATCTAACTCACTAGAGAAAACAGCATCTGCATTTGGCCACAGTTGGAGACTATATGAATGTCCACTTGTGCCACAGGACAGACCAGGAGATTTCATAAAACCATGTGAGGTAAAGTTGTTAGAAAACTTGTAATGCTGTTTATTTTATAGCTAATGAGACTGTGTGTGTGTGTGTGTTTGCTTGATTGTATCCAAAATTTATCTATAATATGTCTTAATAATAACTATATGCACAAAAAGTAATTTTAACAGGTGGCAAATCTAAATTTCTGCATATTTGATTTACCTTTTCTCCTTATGCAATATTTTACTGCACAAAAATTGAGACAGTTTCCTAGATGACTGTTCAAAATACATCTACATGATTAAAATGATTAAAAAGCATATTAAAGAGTCTTGGATTGACTCAAATAGCACAAATAGCTTAATACACAGTTCAGTAATCCAAATGAAAACGAAATATGACCAGAAAATGAGAGTAAAAATTCAATTTATAGTGCAGAGTCATGACATCATCAGTCAGTTGTATTCATTGTTCTTTCAAATAGCTAGTAAAACATCTCATCCTGCACTGGAGAGTGGTGCAGAACTGGCAGAAAAATGTGGTCTCCACTCCATGACCTGAAAAGATTTTGTGACCATTCCTGGAGCATAGCAAACAGGTCTTTTTTCTCCTTTCTATCTTTGCCAAGATTGGTGATCTTGATTGTAGTGGTGCACCTGGCTGTCCCCACTCCTGTTTCTTGGATCAGAAGCCACCTCAAGCCCTCCTCAACATTGAACCAGAAGTCTTTGTGGATGTAGCATTTGTTGCTCCTCACATCTGCTTCTGGTGTTGAGGATCTTCAGAGTACAGTACAAAAGCATTGGTGATGTCTGTATTGAATGCAAATCATGTCAAATACTCCCAGTACTTTATACCCTTCCTCCTAAGAGGATAATATAACCTATGCTGATCTGCAAGGTTCACTTCACCCATGTACTGGTTGCACACTTTTATGTACAGCAGATAGAGGACTTCAGTCAGTGTAAAATTAACTTTGTTTTGTGACTTCCTCAGGCTGCAGTTGGCACTCAGCAGTGTGACATCTTGCTTATTGTGCTACTTGATGGCCAATAGATCACTCTTCTGCCACATTTTGCTGTCTCCTTGATGCAGTGCTTGTTGAAGTCATCAGGTAAACCTGTTCTGTACTGAAAACAGCAGAACACATATAAAACCACCTTCACCTTCCACCTTTCCAACAATTCTAGGGCTGAAGTATGTTCTTTCCCCTGCAGTTATTCTGAGAGGGTTTCCACCACATGTGGACCTAACTCCTCCTAAGATTGATGCTGAGTTTTTACTGGGTATATGCTGAAGTTTAATGTGTAGCCATTGTGCATTTTTATCAGCTGCCCATACCTTCAGGCCTCACTTGATTGGTTTGATGGAGAGGTTCTGGGTTCTGCTTTACGTGGTATTTGCATTTGAAGGCTATCATAACCTCATTGATGCTGATTTTTTGTGGCTGGTACTTGATCTAAAAGTTATTAGTGACAACTTCAAGGAGAAACCTGGCTTTCAAGAGATGGTCCCTTTGAAGGTCATCAGAGTCAGGTGCCCAACTGTTGTCACTCATTACTTTTGATACCCCTGCAACAGCAAGCAGCGAGTCTGTCATTCTTTTTTTTTTTTTTTTTTTTTTTTTGGTTTTGCTCTGAATCACAAAAAATGTTGCCCTTTTATAGATATTTCTCATGGTATAAATGCAAAGATTATATTATTTGGTAATGGTGATTTTTCTTATAAATATTTTTACAGTTAAATAAAGAACGAAAGCCTTGGGCAGCAAAATGTGTGCCATTATTAAAAAAGGATCTATATTTGAGAAATGCAGAGAAATGTTATCCCAAAATATTGTAGAAGAATTTTATGATGACTGCATGTTTGATTCCTGTGGGTAAGTTTACTGGAAATCACCAGTATAGTAGGTAACCAGCAAATCTTTTTTTTAATAACTGGTTGTCATGAAAAAAAGGAATGGTGTGTTCACACAGAACATGATAGATTGGAAAGATGCAATGTATGGATCAACATAATTTACTCTTGAAAATCTTGATGTCTTAAGATAATTGATGAAATTATTAACAGAATACATTTAGTGTTCTGTACTATTTTCGGCACAGATATGTTGCAAGCTTTCTCCCTTTCCAATTCAAAAGGAAATTTTTTTTAAAACTCAAATTTATAGATAAATATATAAATTATTGAAAACAATCTAATAAGAAACTTAAAAATATAGTTTTTAAACAATTTTTTAAGCTTTCTGGCAGAAAATGATAAAAATTTCTTTATCTTTCTTTTACTAGTAAATGTTGGCTCACAATTTATGTATTTTTATCTTTAAAGATTTTTATGCTTTCATGATAAGAAGCATTCTTTTTATTTAATTACCAGTAACTTTATGCTTAAGTATTTCAATGAACTGATTTATTTATGACAATTTTGAATGCTTTTACATAGAATTTACTTTATAATTTCAAAACGTTGGTGAACATCAACTTTTTTATTTTTTAAAATACTAAATAGTAATTGAAAATGTATTTGAAAAAAACTGAAAAATAAAGGACTAGCAACAACATAGTTTGAAAGAGAATAGTATAAGTATTTAGTCTGAATATTATTGGTGTATGCATATTTCCCAAAGAATCCAATGTAATAAGGCATTTTAAAAATAATTTTAAATGCTAATTTAAAAGGTGAATAAGTTATATTAAAACCAATTAGTAAATTATTATTTTTTGATTATACTAAAAAATTATCTGAAAGTTTTGGCAATTATTACTCTGTCAAATACCAAGATAATTTGAAGTTTTTTGGCACAGTTTCAATCACTTATAAGCTGTAGGTAACTAAAGATTAATATCCAAGAGTATGCTTGATATTTATTTTTAAAAAAAACTAATATCTGATTTTAATTGGAGGTATTTTTACTTTAAAAGATATTGTGCAATTGCTGAAAAATTATTTTAATTATAAAACTATCTTATTTTAGGTGCGATCTAGGTGGTGACTGTGAATGTTTGTGTACAGCTGTGGCTAACTTTGCTGCAGAATGTACATTTAAAGGTGTGCCAGTTCTTTGGAGACGGCAAAAATTCTGTCGTAAGTATTAGTTTTTAAACTCCACTTATTTTAATGGTTGACTGGCTGCAATGTTTATTCTCAATTTTTCTTTAAAATTTAAATTTTAGTGTTTTAAAGGGCATATGATTCCAGCAGTTATGGCCAGTCTCTATCTGTAATATGCAAGTGGTTGAAACTATAGTTGAAGATCATGTTGTCATCTGAGCTAGAACAAAGTAAATTATATACAGTCAGTGATTACAAATTCTAGTTGGAAAAAAATAGTGCTATTATTTTTTTGTTAAAACTCCTTGAAGATAGGTTCATTAACCTATACAAAGATAACAATTTAGTTATTTTTATAACTAAATTTTAGTAACATCTTTCACAAGGTTCTACATAAAGGTTTGTGTGGAAAATGCATAAGTTTTTTCAATAATGGTAAGTTTTTGCTGTGTATTACTTTTTACTTTTAGAGAAAGAGGGTTGTTCAATAAGTAACTGAGGAATTATGAGGTGTGATCAAAAAGTTCATGGAATGATTTCTACGTAATGTCAACAACATGTACATGCTATAGTGAACTGACTGCTTAAAAATAGTAGCCTCCAGAAAACACGTACTTATCTCAGTGTTCCTGTAATTTTTGGAAAAATGGATCTTTTGCAGAGCTCTTTCATATTTTGAATAATCATGAACACACCATAAAAACTTCTACCTTTAGAGCACTTTTTAGTTTTGGAAATAGCAAGAAGTTGCATGAATTGAAATCTGATAAGGCCAATAGTCAATAGCTGGAAAAGTATGCTTGATTGGTAAGTGGCATACGGTGTGTAAGAGAGAGAATTATTATGTTTCATTCATTCAGGAGAAACTTTCCATAAACATTTCAAAACCTCAGTGTCAAATATATGGTTTACTATTTTGGAGGAATTTATGGTGCACTAGTTAGAAAGGTGATCAGGATCATTTTAACAGTTTCTGCATGTGTGTTGTCTTCAGTCTTAGTGACACTGGTGATTTCCATTGTGAATCTTGTGATTGTTTCAAGATTCTACTCATATACCTACCACTTGTTACCAGTTAAACTCTTCTGAAAAATGTATGAAGCATTTGCAGTTGTTTCAAGAAGATCCTGACACTAAAGTATCTTTCCTTTTGTTAGTGTATAAAATGATGCAAAACAAATTTGGTCAAATCCTGTGCAATAATTGTCTGACAAGTGTCATATGAAATATTAAGTTTAGCTGTTTCATGGATAATAATACATCTACATGCATACATTAAAGCTTATAATCAAAAAAATTAATTTATTCTGGGATGTTTTCTGGCCAGAATAGGAATCAACTTCTAGATTGTCTTCATTATAAAAGTAGCAAAAATACTCAAATGCTTGAGAACATGAGAGTGAATTGCTCTTTCTAACTTCAGCATCCTGTGAATTTCTGTAGATATCTTTTCAAGTTGAAGAAGTCTAATACAGATTTGTTCTGGTGCAGAATCATGATGAAATCTGGCAAACAAGGTGATGCAACAACACCTTTGAGGAGTGAGGCAATACCATAATACCATTTAGAAAACAGCTATGCCATAAACAACTTCACAATAAAAACTGTTGAAAATGTTTTGATCACCTCATATTATAGACTAACTTAAGGGGTCAGAAGAAATGTGAAACTGTACAGTTATTGCCTACTGTTTTTCATCACTGAATTTGATAATTTTACTTGATAAAGTTAAAGTAAATCTTGCTTAATTTGCATAGTGATGTTTCCGTAACATATTAATGCATACTACTTGCTAGTTTGCCAAATAAAGGGGAAAATGGCCAAAATTTTAAAAATGTAACAATTTGAAATCTAACATGTCAATGTAACTTCCAAAAAGATGTTTTAGATTACTGAAAGTGTGAATCAATAAGAAGTATTCAAAAAGCAAACATTTAGAAGTGGGCATAGTTACAGTGTTAAGCTATATGAGCATGCTCTGAAGATAGATTTTTTAAAAAATTTCTAGGAGATGGAAAATCTTATGTCCATGGCTATATGCTGGTAAAAATAATAGGTTGTTAAATTTTTTTTAAAACAACAGTTCTTGCTTTTGTATAAATTATCTTAGTTTGCATTGAGGCATAAAACCTAATTTCCAGGGTGTGCTGCTTGTTTCATGAAGGTTCTTTTATTTAATGCTTTACAGGAAGTAAGAGGAGTATTCATAAATTTTGAAATTAACAAGAAAGTACCTGTAAACCAAAGTGGAACTTTCTAATTTATTTTTTGTTGTTTTGAGACTTAAACCAGTCTAAGTCTGCTGTTGAAATGTATTGTTTGAAATTCCCTCACCATATAAAGCAGCATGATATTAAAAAGTCTATTGAAACAGAAATATGGACATGGAAATATTGTCAGAAACTATGGTTAGTGCAGGCAGCATTAGGACAGTTTTTCCTTAAGGAACTTTTACATACTATGGAGCATTTCTGCTGCTTTTTTGCATCCAATAAATTATACTATATTAAAGACAGGACTTCACAAATATGAAATCTTTTTTTATTACAGCTATACAGTGTGAACAAAATTTTATTTACCAAGCATGTGGGCAAGCAAATCCCAAAACCTGTAGAGATATCAGTGAAGGGATTTTGAATGAATTTGGAAATAACACATACTGTGTAGAGGGGTGTTTTTGTAAGCCTGGTTTTGTCTTAAATGGTGAGTAAGAAATATTAAATATTCATGCACTTTAAACATTTTTATCAAAGATACAGTAACTTAGTTTTTGTTAGGTGCTTTCTTTGAGGGATAGTTTTATTGTAGGTTTTTAAAACTATTTCCATAATTTAATAATACTGGAATTTTTCCTCTCCTTTTTTGTGACATATAGCAAAACATGAAGAACAAAACTATATAAATGTTTGCCAACATTGCAGAAAATTAAAAAAGAAAAAAATCTATATTTGATTTTTCTCATTTAGTCTCGTAATTAAAGCGGTGTGGGTTAAATTATTTCTCTAGTGAATACTGACTTAATGTAAGATAGTGATATTTAATGCAAAATATCAAGAATTTATTTTTCAAAACTTTATATAACAGATACATTTTCACTGGCAATTTTTGCAGCTAGAAATTCCAAATTTATGTTATAGAATTTGTTAATGTTTCCAGCATAATGAATCAGAATATTATATAAAATGCAATTACACCCCAAAATATTTCTTGTCTTTATAGTATTGCAAATAATTTAGATACTGTTGTATTTCTCAATAGCCTTTTAAAAAAATGAGAAGTTACTTTTACTGTCTAGATAAATGGTTTTAAAATATTTTGTTTACTATTATCATTTTAACAGCAAATATGTTGCATTTATATATAAATAACTTTCTTAAGTTATTTATATATAATTTATACAATCCTGTGCAACCTAGTTGAATTATGAAAATTTATAAATAATTGCATGCTAACATGTTTGAGAGTAATTTCCTACCAAAATCTAACCTTATATGAAGCATTTCAAATAAAAATGGTTTCTTTTTTATTATTTAGATAGATAAAAAAAAACTATAAATTATTGAATTTGTTCTGAACTCAATAGTAACTTCTATCTATAAAACATACATTAGATATATTAAAATTGAAAGATGTTTTATATCCTAAAGTTAGTTTCCAGAAAATTAACCACTTATCTGGTATTATTTTCTGTTTACAAAACAGTTAGAGCAATTTATGATCATAACTATATTTTTAATTTAATAATTTGTTATAATGATACAATTATAATTTTACATAAAGTTTCATCACATTTTATTAAGTATTTCTATAACTGTTACAAAATTATCATTACTAATGCTTTTCTTTTTAAATAGTTTTATATCTTTAGATTGATAACTTTCATTTACACACTTTTTTTGTGTGTATGAATTTAGTAACACAGTATATGCTTTTTCAAAAATATTTTCTGAAAGCAAACAGAATAGAAATATATTTGTTTTGAAAATTTAAACCATCATAAGTTATTTTATTCATATGAATAGTTAATAGGTAGTGAGTATTTTAGTCCCAGTTCAATTCACATGGTTTACAAATAAAGGAATTAATTTCCAAATGAAAATTTTGTAAAATGGTTACTGCTTTGAGTTTGTGGTGTTAGGGTGTAATTTTAATTGTGCTTTTATCTATGTGAAATAGCATAGTATAGAAAAGATTTAATGTTAATATATATTTCTTTTGTTTATTTTGATAAAATGTGAAAAATGAAAACTCTTTAATTATAGTTATTAATGCATTAAAGTTTTCCACTTTTTAGTAAAACATGTTACCATAAAATTCATTTTTTAGAAAAACTTACTATTTCATTTAATTATTTTTAATAAACAGGTGACAAATGTGTGCATATACAAAACTGTCCATGTTATTACAAAGGAAAGGCATTTCCTCATGGTTCAATATTACAATTTGAACCATGCAGAAACTGGTAAGCTTAGTTTTATTTATAGATATCTAGTATAATTATTCTAATATTTTTTTTAATTTTTAGTCATTGTTTCAGATATGATAAATTTGCTGATATTGATTTATATTTAATTTTTAAAGGTTTCTGGTAACTAATTATGAAGTATCCTTAAGAAATATATCTAAAGCAAGTTTTCCTTAAATACAACTTATGGGGGGGCTTTACTAAGATTTACTTTACTTCAGAATGAAGCTCTGATAAATAATAGGTAGTCTTAACAATTTATAATGAGAAATATACATTTGAACATTTTAACAGAATTGCAGTTATGAAATTCATTACTACTTATGTCATGAAATGTTTCTAGTCTAGTGAATAACATATAAAATTGTGGAACTCAGTATTTAAAAATTGACATTTTCCAAAAATCTTTTAATGATGTTTGTTAATTTGAAATAGCTTGAAGTCAATCTAGAATTATTATCATTTTTAATTGTCAAAGATTATTCTTCACCTAAACAATTTTAACTGCATTTTCACTCCTGAAGATAGCACATGTGAAAGTCTTCCAAGTGTTGAATTACTTATCTTTTTTTTTTTAAATGATAGACAGATGTTTGCAAAATAAGCAAGTTTTATACATTTTTTTTACTTGTCTATGCTAGGTTAGGTCCAATGATTAACAGTGTGTATATACATGTGTACTCAGTGCTAAGTTTTAATGGTTCATTTTTCTATTTTTTACAGCAATTTATCCATATTCATTGTCAGCATATAAACACAAAAGATATGTTAAAACTTACAAAAAGCAACTGTTAAAGGGGTTTAATATTTTTACTTCAATCTTCTATTTTTTTTTCTTTACAGCACTTGTAAAGATGCTTCACTAATCTGTGAAAATGTTACATGTGAATGTCCTAAAGATCAGTTTCAGTGTGATTCATGTTGCAATGATTGCATCAATAAAACTGCTGTTTGTGATGGAAGTCTTGACTGTCCTGATGGTTCAGATGAGAAAAATTGCCTGGGTAAGTTTACTATCATAATATTGAGTAAATATTTTGTTTGTATCCTTACATCCAAACGTCTCTTATGCAACAGACTTTATGAATATTTTTTATTAACTTTAAATTAAAGTAATGCTTTTAATTATTTTAAATACAAAGTAAATATTGTCATTTTAAAGGTATAGGAATATCACAAATAAAAAAGTAATGTTGGTTATAACATTTTTACCAAAATTATTAAATGCTTACTGACATGATAAAGAACGATTATTGTTTTTATCCAGGTAATTTGCAAATCTTTTTTCTTTCCCAATAGAACTACCATGCTTATTTTTAAATAATTAAAATGCAGATGTATATCCTATAGTTTTGAATCTATTTGAGAGAGTAGTACATAATGGGTTTGATTTAACTATTAATTTTTTAAAAATCCAGAAACAGTATTTTAATGAATTTTGTGCAAAATCCATTTGATTCATTTTCATTTTTTTTTTTAAATTTACTATACTGAGTAACTGTTGACATGGATGTTGATTAAAGGAGTACAGTACCATTATAACCTTGTATCTCAGAAAGGATAAGAAAATAAATGTACAACTTGTATAACTTAGGCTGCTTTTTAAGGAAACAAAAAATATATATCATAATTAATGTCATTGTAGAAATAAGATTTCTACTACTGTGAATGATAGATTACACTTTATTTCACTGTATATGCATATATAATTGGTTACTTATAGGTTTATGCTGCTGAATGCAAAGTGTAATTTAGTTATTATACAGAGTAGGTCAGTACTACTTGTCTAATTTGCAGTGATTTGGTTCTGTTGTTTTCTAATTAACTGAATAACTTTAGTCTTTTTTGTGTTCAGTTTTCCCATTGAATTTTGGTCTTGCATATGTAGTTTTTACATGTTTTAAAAGAAAGATCATCTAAAAAAATATAGCAAATTTATTGCACTGAAAGGAAGATCTACTGTCACAAGGTCAGACATTTTAATTAGTTTAACAGCCTTCTACATTGCATGTGTTGCATGTGCACACAAGCACACAATACATACATACATACAAACACACATCTAAAAAAAAGACATTTTATTTTATTAAAAAACATACTGACAACAAATTTTAATATTTTGTACTGCATCTTGATAAAGGTATACTCTGTGTGAATGCACGCGCACACACACACAAAGTATATTATAAACTTTTCATTTATAGCATAATATTTACTTTTAATTTTTTACTTCCTGCATCTTCAACATTTTAAACATTTAAAAATCCCTCTTACTCAACAGCTTGTAGGTTATATGTTTAGAATTTTTTGTTGATCTTCATGAATTAACTTTATTTTTACAGGTAATCAGACTTCATCTACAACATATCCTGTCACTATCTCTTCTGTCTCTGGTAAGAAATTATGGCATTAAATTACTATAAATTATTGAACTAAAACTAGATCTAGTACAAGAATAGTTTCCATTCCAGATACCTGACACATTTTCTAAAGAAAAATATTTTACTAGGTAAAATGACAGACATTCTTTTTTTGCATTGGATCATGACAGTGATGAATATAAATATGAATGGATCACTGTATTTGGAATAACATAAGCATTTCATTTTGACATCTCTCCTTTTTTTCTTTCCAACCTTTCTTTCCCTTCACTTCTGTATTCCCCACATGCAACAGCTTTAGACAGATGCTAGCAGGAAAATATCATTTATGGAGTTAAACAAAAAAAAAATTTGTTATATTCGTTCATTAGATTAGAAATTTATAAATTATATAATAACCTTTATTAATTAATTTTGAATGAATTTATTTTTTTTTTACTACACAAACATATTCCGTCTACTCTTCAAGTTACATTGGTAAGTAAATTTGTCTTTTCAGTATTAAATTACAGTGAATTGCTGTAAAACCGTGAACTCATCCTATGTCTAATATAAGTAAAGGTTGCAAATGCATGTACACACTCATGCAATCTTTTCTAATCTACATTATTTATGAATGTTTCAAGAGTGAACTACATTTGATTTTTAATTCAAAGATTCACAGTTTTTGCAGTACAAAAAAAAGTGTTAGCTTCTTTATCAGGCTTCACATGAATCTTGTTATTATTTCTGTTGATAATTAAGATGGAATTAAAGTATTCTTAACCATGATATTGCTAAATTGTTTTTGAAGTTTTATTACCCTTTGCTGAATTGTTTTCATAGAAATAAAAGTTTTGTTACATTTAAGTAAATTCACATTGAGGTTAGAGATTACTTAGGCATTTTCCACAAGTTATTAAAACAACTTTTTAAATGCATCTTTTGGCAAACTTTTACATCCACAAAATAAAAATTCATTAAAACAAAGAAAATTGTTTTAATTGTAAAGTAATAGAAATTGCCATGGTAACCTTGTTATCCCAAATAATTAAATAATACATTAACAAACTTTCTGCTTCTACAAATGCCAGGAAAATGTTGGGCTAGACAAAAAACTCTAGCAGGAAAAAAGCTAAATTTTTTGGATTCAGCAATAACAGGCTGAAGAAGTTAAATTTTTTTTCTGCTAAATGTGCAAATCTTTTGCAGTTAACTGGTTTCTTTTCAAATTTAGTATCATAGCATCAAACAAACATTTACAGTGAAGAAAGTTCTCAGTGAAAAGGTTTAATTTGGACTTAGTTTGTGAATTGGAAAACTTTCATAAAGGCAGTATTTATGATTAATTTTTTGATAGTTTGTTAGTAAAAGTTCAGTGCAAATAAATAACAATTTTATTGAAGAAATAATATAAAATTCTGTGTTTTAGTATGTCAAGTTTTAGTAGATATTGATAAATTTAAATTACAATACAACTAATAAAGATGCCAAACAAAGTAAGTGATTTTAGGAGTCACTAACCAAGGAAATTTTAATTAAATATTTTTGTTTTATATTATAGCAGCTTGAGTAATCTTTGAAATATTTTTTTAAAAAAATTTTGTTTCATTTAGGAAATTCTAAGCAATTATGTCAGTTGGAATAATTGAAACATATTCTGGAGAATGGCATGGCACATTTGGTTACATTATTAAGAATACATGGCACATGCACTCATACTTGTATTTTTATTGACACTTTCTTTAAAACTTAGAATATTTTTAATTCAAGAACTTTTGGTAATGATAATTGTGTGTAACATTATAATGCTCTGTTTTGGAAATGTATAACAACTTACTGACAGGAAAAATTGTCATTTACTTAGTTTTACTAAAGGATTTTTTGTGTATTTCTGTAAAAATTCCTTGATATTTACATTTTTTTTCTTTTTATTATTAAAAAAATGTACAGTAATTGTACTTATAAGCACAATTATAAATATTGGTAGCAGGTATACAGTAGGTTCAGAAATTGCCAGTATAACAAGAAGAATACATTTTGCAATAGTTACACTAAAAATTATTTATATCTTCAGCTAAATTAACTTAAACTTAAATATACAAGCTAGAATTAAAAAAAAAAACAACAAACTCTTTATGTTTAGTTAGTATTCTTGTAATGGCAGCAATGAAGACGCAGTGAAACTAATCACATCAAAAGCCTGAGAGTGTAAAGATTTAATTTTCGATTGAATAACATTTATTTATCCTGATTATAAATAACCATTTTTTTTGTAAGTGTTAATGATTTTGAAATTATTATTTTGTAAATCAGTTTTTCACTAAAGAAAACTATCTTAATGATTTGTTATGCATAAAAACAGACTTTGTTTATCCATTATTTGGTAAAGAAAGCAGCAAACACACAAATTAAGTTTTTAACCAAGAAGGAAAATGCATTTTCAGCTTTTGAATTTCAGTCATTCCAGTACAAAATTAAGATAAATTTTTTGTTATATGAGGTGTGACTGTTATGAAAGAAATAATATTATTACAAAAGTAGAATTTTGTTGCAGTATTTCTGAAGTAACTCTATGCAATCTTTTTTCTTTTGAGATTTTATAGATATATAAAATGTGATGTAAACATTCTAGTGGTACTGCTATCTAGAAAATATATTTACTTATATTTGATTAAAATTGTTTTACATCTGAAGAAAAAGAATGACCAAGCACATTGAAGGATGAAGGAAAGTATAATTTAATAATAATTTTAAAATAGCAAATGAAATAACTTTTATTCCCTAAACACTTCTTATAGCTTTACTACTTAAAAATATTAGGAAAATATAAGATGTGCTGATGAAAAATAGAATTAAAAAAAAATGTTATTAAAGAGTTCAAGTATAATATTCAATAAGAATATTAGTTGAATTAAGTTGTGTTACTCTGGTATTTATTTATAATAAAACAGTTTTATTCTGTGATTTGTTTGAATGCTGTTGTTTTATAACTTTTGGAAAACATGCTTTTTGTAGTTATGAATATAAAGATATGAATTTTACTATTTCCGGTAAAGTTAAATGTAATAAATTTCCTTTATATTAATAGGTAAGTGAGTTTGTTATTCAGATAATCTTTTTATGGTAATAAGAAGGTTATTTTTGGCTTTTCTCTTCTTCAGAACTAGCCAGTGAACTTATGTTTCAACAGATATTTTGTGTGCCCAATATCACATTTAGTACTAAATCATCATTTTGATCTCTCAACACCTGAAGCAGGAAACACAATGGTGCATGTGTGTGAATTATAGATATATGAGGTGAAAGTAAAATCATTACTTTACCAATATTTAGAACTAGAAAACTTTTGTTTCTACTGCTCCTATTTTTTAAGCTTCTACACGAAGATCACCTATTGTTGTAAATGGCTGAAATGAATAATTGCAACATGTAAGAAGTTTTTAATATTCTTTTTTCTTTCTTTCAAAGAAAAATTAAGAGCACTTCAAGCTTTATAAATCTGTAACTAAAAATACTAAGTTACATTGTAGAAGTACATTTATTTTTTTTAAGTTGATAGAATGTAGTATGCTTGTTCATGGTTATGTATTCATTTTTTTATTCCCTGATTTGTAGATCTGGGTTGTTTGGTGTTTTGTAGTAGCCTGTTGAATGGGAGTTAAATCACTTTGGTTCCTTTACTACACAATTTTGTGCTTCATTTTTTTTTCCTGCTTGACTTGAACAAGAAATTAACCAAGAGATATAGTACTAACAACAATTTTATTGTATATATTATCAGCATCAATATGAAAAACCAATGAATGTTGGCAGTAAAAAGTGTATTGAAATTTCACATATAATAATTTTGGTAGAAACAAAACAATCAGAACATATTATGATTAAAATATGTGCCTTTCCACACTTTATATTTTTAACCTTCAAAATAATTTCTATAGAATTTTTCTTTAAAAACTAGCAAAAATTCCCAAACTCCATTTCAGTTAAAAAATATAAAGAACAAGAATAATAGCTAAATATTAATAGTAACACAAATTAATGTATGACTAAGAATGAGTTATCAAATAATCTAGTCACAAAAGCATTCATTGCAGAATTCCAGTGAATGTAAAAGTTATCTAAAAAAAAATTTGAAGAAATAATTTTTTTTTACATTTTAATTAATTATTTAAAATACAATTTTTAATAATAAACAATTTTTTTACAGCTATAACTAGTGAAATATTGACAGTTTCTGCAGTTGCAGTGCCCACAGGGAGTGAGTTTGGTTAATTTTAGGATACCTTTTATTATAAAGAATGATTATGCAATTTTCATTAAACTTTATTTTATTTCCATCTTTGAAAATAACTTTAATTATATTTTTAATGCTACAACTTTGGCAGTGTCTTGTTTAAATTTTTTCATTGATAAACTTAATAACATTTTGTGTGGTAACTGCAATTTGTTTTATTTAAGCAAATAGGATAAAACTTATTTTAGTGAGGTACTGAGTTGATGGTATCAGTGTTCCTATGCTGCGGGCAACGTTTAGCCAAGCAGTTGTGTGTTGGCAGACAATGTTATAGTGAAACATTGTGCAACTTCAAACAAAGACTTTCCTTATTGGATCAGCAACATAATAATAATAATAATAATAATAATAATAATAATAATAATAAATAATAATAAAATAATAAACTGGTATGACTTTGAGTACTACCTGTATTTAAAGTTTTTTTTTTTTTTTTTTAAAAAAAAAAACTTTGCAGAAGAAGTATTCTTCTCTGCATACATTTTAAAAGTTGTTTGATCTGTTTTTGTATTTATATATCAAGGCCATTTCATTCAATACTAAAATGAACTTCTAAAATTTCTGGTATTTCTGAAAAAAGAATGTTAATTATATGCTATAAATAAAGAATAATTTTACATTTTAATACTTTCTGGTAAAATAAACTAATTAGAAGAACATCTCATGACAAAAAAGATAACTTTGTACAAATTTTAAAAAAAAAAAAAACTTTTAAAACTTTTGAATGATTCCTGCAGAAAATTTCTTAAAAAATTAGCAAGCAATTCCAAATTTTCATTTCAATATAAAAAGGAAATATATGTAATTCTGCGTTTATAATAAATCAAAGTTAAATATAGAGAACAAAAGAATAATAGCTAAATAATAATAGTGGCACAGATTAATTGTATGACCAAACACTAGTTGCCAGATGATGACTAATGTAAGCATTCAAAGGCAATCATCATGATGAAGAAATATCACACAGTCTTAAAACTTTTAATGCAAAAATCAGAACAGTGTAAAATTTTTCTAAACTAATGGAAGGAAATGAAAATATTTAAAGGGCATGTATAATATTCTTTTTCCAATTTATAAAATGTTTTTTCAGTGAAATACTGACTCCATCTGCGGTCACAATGCCTGTAGGAAGTGAGTTGCTTAATTGTAGAGAGTCCTGTATTACAAACTGTTTACTTAATTTTTTAAAAAAAGTTTTTATTATAGTTGTAAACTTTTGGCTGACTTTAGTTTAATATTTATTTTCATAAAAAAAATTTTTGTGCCATTTTGTAATCTGTTTTTTTATAAATAGTAGAATTGCTAAGGATTAAGGGATACAATGGTGATGTCATAATGTTGTTTGATGATATAAAGAAAACAAAGTTGAGATATGTATAAACTATAATTTAAAAAGTCATTAATGTTGGCAAATGTCAAAGATATCATTAAATAATGACATTGGATCATTAAGGGTACCCATCAAAAACAAAGATGTTTAGTTATTAAGGAAAGGAATATAAAATTGCTGACTGGATTATTTTCTTTTCTTTTAGCTAGAGTTAATGAAATATACCTATTGCCTAGTTCACATTTGGTTACAATGTTTATGAGAAGTGGGATTAAAGTTGTAATTAGTGTAATTCTAGATGATGGATGTTGTTTAGCCCAATAATCACTTTTTTATTACTACATCTAAACAAGGACTTTCTAGTTGTTCCTAAGCTGATCAATTCAACCCATTTTAACCCTCTTTGGTGCTAAAGGTTGAGATGCTGACTATTATAGAAGAATTGTGGTCAACAGTAAATTGCCTATCTGTCAACAAATGGTTTTCTCAAGGCTTCAGAAACGTTTTTATTTCATGGATTTTCTCTTTTCTTGGCCTTTTAAGTTCATGGCTGAGCCATTTGACTTTATTCTATAAGTGGTTGTTTGCACACTGTTCTGTGTGACTCAAATTTGTTTTACAATATTTCATTGGGAATAATCAGCTTTATGAAGGGCATTACTGGAGAGCTTTGTTTCACATAGAATATTATATTTAGGTGCCATTTTTACCTGCCAAACATATCAGTAGCAGTCATCAATAATGTAGTCCATTAAGAGTTATACAAAAGCATAGTATGAGCTAACATTTATTTAAATTGATAGTTAAGAAATGAAGTTGAGTGAACACAATAGCATCATGGTTTTGGTATAAACTGAATTTAACATAACATAAATAATTTGCTGGATCCATAGCTATCCAAAAAGCTTGAAGTGATAATCTCAAAATTAAAAATGGATTATAGTTTATGATACATAGTTGATCATATTTTTAATATTGTTTATTTTCTGGGACAATGCATTTTTATCAACAATAAAGTGTCTTAAAAAGAAGACACTGGTGTTTGTTAATGGTGGGGGCTATGTATTATTTTGAACAATGTGTAATCTGATCTGATCTGCAAACCAAGGAAAGTCCTAATGAATTCTAATAGGTTTGTGAAAGTAAAACAAAAGTTACTACATGTGGTAGAATCTAAAGGTGGTGTCATTCAAATAAGGTAATAATGCAGATAATGTAATTTTGTTGAAAATAAATAACTAGAAAAAAAGATAATATTTTAATCTGCATATATTATTCCTGTAAAAGGATAATATTTGCATGCTATAAAATAAATAAATATTTAATATGTTAATACTTTTTATTAAAACAGAATAATCAGAAAATTTCATGACAAGTTTTTATCTTTATTCTGCATATTTTAAATTCTTTTAAGTAACCTATAAATTTCTTTAGCAGTTTTATTTGAAAACTAGCAAACAATTCAAAGTTTCATTTCAAATAAAATATAAGATTTTATATTAATTTCCATTTAATAATTATGACTTATAGAGAAAACAGATTGAATAATAGCTTAATAAGACTAGTAGCAGAGATCAAATATATGACCAAACACCTGAGTTGTCACATTATGTAATTATTCAAATTCAAAGCTGATCATGATTGCTAAGAAATAGCTTGCATAGATTTAGAAGCTTCTAATGTGAAATATCCAGCAATGTAGCAATTCTCTCATGAAAGGAATAGAGGAAAACATATTGAACAGATTTATTTTCATTTTATATTTTAAGTGATTATTCAAACTAAATAGTAAATTTAAAATACAAAATTTTTCAGTTAGGACAAGTGAAATGCTGACTCCTCCTGTAGTTACAATGTCCATAGGAAATGAGTTCCTTAACTCCAGTATTCTCTTATAAAACATATTCGTTTTAAGTTTCATTAAAAATAATTTCAGTTTATTTTTTCTTGTCTATGGAGATTTTTATCTTTAACTTTTGGCAGAATTATTTTTGTTTGGTATTTTTTCATTAAAGAAAAGTAGTTAGCCATTAGAATAAATCATAGTTTCACATATATCTAGTAAAAGAAGACTTTATCTTTGTACAAAATATTATAAGTAACTGCTGAAAAATACTTTAGTGGAACTTTTCTTTTAAAACTAGCAAAAAATCCAAAATTTCAGTTGAATAATATATCTCTCTCTCTTCTCTCTCTCTCTCTCTCTCTCTCTCTCTCTCTCTCTCTCTCTCAGACACAGACTTTGGAAATACATTCATATATTTGTGTGGCAAAATAGAACAGATTGAAAATCATATTGGTTCATCTGTTATTAGGGTAATCAAAAAAAAAAAATTAAAGTTCTTTTTAATAAAGAGTTTGCTATAATTACATGGCTTCAGAGAAAGAGAGAGGGGTGACTGACTGGTACTGAGTAGAGCATTTAAGAAGAATCTTATCTCTCATTCAGAGAATATGAATGGTTCTATTTAGTTCTGGATTTAAATGTCTGAGAAGATCATAGTGATTTACTGTTTTTTTAATTGTTCTTCAGGTAAATATTTGAAAATCATCACTGATATTGTATAAAATCTTATGCCTAAGTTAATAAATAACAATTGTTAATTTTATGAAATATTCAACTTTGCTGTAAAATTATGTCAAGTAGAGCAATATCAAGCAGAAAAGAAAGAAAATAAGAGAGTAGCAACTTTGTATACTAAGATATTAAAAGTGTGAAACACTTTCTAAAATATGATGACATTCAAATTATAATAAAGTAATCATACTTAACACTACTAATGTATTCCTGAAAAATACCATTTTCAGTAAAATTGTGATAAGTGAAAGGTATTTTCTCATAAGAATACAGTATTAATAATTAGGTATGGATGTGTGAAGAAGAGTGGAAAGAAAAGAGATGAAGAGTAACATAGAGATTAATTATTAAACGTGAACATTGTATAATGTATATTTACCATTTCGTGAACAATATTGAAACATTCTGGTGAATATGTCTGAAAATAAATTGTTTCGAAAAATGTTACATTGAACAACATTTGACATTGTACAAGTGATAGTCTTATTTTCAAAATGAATTATTGTATGATTACAGCCACATCATCATTTCCCACTGAGGTTACAACACCACCTGCTTCTAGTAAGTTGTATTGTATTTTTTCAAATTATTCTCACTAACACTTCATGACTATCACTGAACATCACAAATTGGTTATTCTAGTTTTACATTTGATGTTTCACCAATATTTCCAATTTATACCAGCCACTAATACTACCATACTTACAAGAAATTAAAAGAACAATCACATTTGAACAAAGATTTAATGGCACAGAAATGGGAGTTGCACATTTGTATGTAGATGTTCTGTGATTAGTTTCACTTCAAGGTTCCGCATTGCTTTCCCTTAATTTACTAATTCAGTCTGTTTTGAATCTAATATACATATGTTTGGCAGTATTTTCTTTCACCACCAGATATTCCTATTTTTTAAAAAAATATTTTTAACTGCATGTAGATTCTTTGATATTTTCATGCGAGGTTGGACAGAAAATGGGTGTTAGTTTCAAGCAGCGGAGCGTACATTTTAAGTTTACAAATATCAAATATTATAAAATATCATCCTCAAAATACTAAATAGTCAGGCCGCGTAGGAAATATGCTTCATCATATATCTTGATCTATAGTAGAATAAAATCAACAAGGGCATGAAATATATGTAAAATGGCACCTCGTTATAATACATTTACTTCAATTAATAACAAAAACATGCAAGTGAAATAAATAAATATGATGAAATTCATGTTTTATTTTGACATTTTTCAAATTAAAACTGGAAGTCTTAATTGTCTACCTTTTCTTAATGATTTAATCTTTCTTCAATGTTATATTGCTAAATTTTTTGTTAATCTTTCCGTTCTTGATTATTTTCTTCCATGTCTACATTTGGCAATTTGAAAAATAAATCAGTTAACTTTTTGAATCAAAAGTACCGTTCAAGAACATTTCCCATTGTACATTTAATGTAATTGTTTTATATTAGTTTCAAATGAAAAATTCTATAATTTCAGGCAAACCAACATCCATTGGTACTTCACCATCTGTCAGTACAGTCTCCACTGCATTTACAAGTAAGCTTGATTTCAGTTGTTAATGATATTTCTCATTAACTGTTTTCATCATGCCACATCACTAATATGAGAGAGTTTGATTGTTGCATTTGTTATTTTATTTGTGTTCTAATTGGAGCAAACGTAATATGATTACAATATATTTGGTAAAATCTTCACAGGAGTCCTATTGTTCTAAAGAAGTAGGAGTATATTAATTATGCAATATCATGTGGAGAATATTGATTTTTTTTTCACTTTTTATCTAGATTCATTGTAAAATATTTCTTACTGCAAACATATTCGTTCCTATTTCAGATTAAGATAGGAGTGACAATTGGATTCTTCTAGATGTTGTGTAGTAAACATTCCAAAGTTTAACAATTGCAAATATACTAAAATCACAGTGTCTAACGACAGGGGCGTAGATAGCGTTTGTACCGCCCGGGGCGGTCGTAGAATTTGCCGCCCTCTAAATAACGTAGAATTTCAAAACCTCCAAAAAATTCATTTTTTATTTATTTATTTATTGAAAAAAAAGTACTATTAGAAAATAAAAATTATCAAATATATAATGAGAAAATATTGATATTCAATTCAAAATTAATTAGAAGTGACTCACTTCAAGTGAGCAAATTTCTTTTACAGCAAATTTTAGAAAACTTTCTTCCTTTCAAAAAACTACCATTTAAAAATGAACGAAAAATTCAGGAAAAAAAATAATATCTGGAAAAATGGAACGAAAAAATACATTATATATGTAACATACTGTCCTGAACTAAATTTGACAAACGCGCACTCGGACCGAAAAATGCCGCCCCCTATTAGCTACGCCCCTATCTAACAATATATATCAGGCAATCAAACAAATGTCCAATTCGGCCAATATAGATTTACATTTGAATGGAATCATATGGAGAATAAAACACATTAACCATTCCATATTGTATTTATTGATATTCTGTTTTGAGATTTCTCAAATTGAAACTGGAAGTCTTTCAATATTATGGAATCATTGAAGTAAATGCCATCATTTCAAATTGATGCTATTAGACAGAGAGGGGACATAAAATTTTTGTGTATGTACGTACGTTACAGTTAATCTATAGACATGCTCATGCAATTGTTGCCCATAGTGTCCATAATAAAGGTTCTTTTAGCAAGACTTCAAAATGAAATGCTGTATTTGTTGAAACCCTTCAATTCTGAGAATAAACTCTTTATTTCCTAAAAGTGGACATTTAATTATTTGAATAAAATGACTTACTGCTACATTATCCAGCAGAGAATTACCTTTATTATAGGTTGTAATATTGGAAATTTTTATATCTCACAAACACTGATGGTCCTGTTTCCTATAAACTATTAGAATTAGCATGGCTATTGATTTTTTAGCTTCTATACATATTCAAATTCCCAACATATTTGCATTGAACAATAAAAATTGATGATTGATTTTTTTCTAATTGTCCATCTTTTTAACTGTAATGAAATAATTTTGTTTGATATTAACATACGGATAATGGTTTCGATACCACGGGTTTATTATGAATAATTGTTCTCCTTTTCTTAATGATTTAATCTTTCTTCAATGTTATATTGCTAAATTTTTTGTTAATGTTTCCGTCTTAATTATTTTATTCCATTTCAACATTTGGCAAATTGAAAAATAAAATCAGTTAACTTTTTGAATCAAAAGTACCATTCAAGAACATTTCCCATTGTACATTTAATGTAATTGTTTTATATTAGTTTCAAAATGAAAAATTCTATAATTTCAGTCAAACCAACGTCTATTCGTACTTCACCATATGTCAGTACAGTCTCCACTGCATTTACAAGTAAGCTTTATTTCATTTGTTAATGATATTTCTCATTAACTGTTTTCATCAATGCCACTATCACTAAATATGAGAGAGTTTGATTGTTGCATTTGTTATTTTATTTGTGTTCTAATTGGAGCAAAAGTAATAATATTACAATATATTTGGTAAAATCTTCACAGGAGTCCTATTGTTCTAAAGGAGTAGGAGTATATTAATTATGCAATATCATGTGGAGAATATTGATTTCACTTTATTTATCTAGATTCATTGTAAAATATTTCTTACTGCATACATACTCATTCCTATTTCAGATTAAGCTAGGAGTGACAAATGTATTCTTTTAGATGTCGGATAGTAAACATTCCAAACTTTAACAATTGACAATATACTAAAATCACACTGTCTAACGATATATGTCAGGCAATCAATCATATTTCCAATTCAGTCAATATAGATTTACATTTGAATGCATTCATCTAGTGTATAAAAAACATTATCAATGTCACCTTGTATTTAAACATTTGGTTGAATTAATAAGAAAACGTCAGCTACTGAAATAAAAAAATAAGATGATGATCATTGTTTGTATGAGATTCTAAATGATGAAACTGGAAGTGTTTCAATATTATGAAGTCGTCGAAGTATGTGATATAATATGGTATTAATTTAATGACATTGATGGTAGCAATTTGCCATGCATACTTGCATTTAATCTTGGGGCATGCTCATGGAAATTTTGCTCACATTACTCACTCTACTTATCCTATATAGACTAGATTTCTATATCAATTGCTATGTTTGAAAACCAGCAAATTTGAAAAAATCTTTATTGCTAGAAAGTGCTTGTTTACTATATTTGAATACAATGTCATAGGCCTGAGTTTGTCAGAATTTGAATTAGCTTTGTTATAAGATGTACCCTGTGAAATTTTAAAATCTGAAATAAACTAGCCTTGTTTCCTAAATACTATTAGAAGATAGGGTCATGGTAAATGGAATAATTCCTCAGCTGCTAGATTTTTTTTGAAATTTAAATATATATTTATGGAACAATACTAAACGTTGAATGGTTTTTTTCTATCTATTTCTCTATCTTTTTAACTATACCGAAATAATATTGTTTCATCTTATGATATGGAGAGAGGTTTAGGTTACAAGGCTTGTTGAAATGGTTGAAAATCATAGTATTGATCTTAGCAGAAACAGCATGTTAACGGATGAGATCGTGCATATATACTCACTGTAGTTCTTTCCAGTTTGATTTTAATGGATGTTATCTTGGATTTGATTTGTCTGTCTGAAGGATATGGACCATGCGTCTGTTGCTTGAGGACATTGTTTCTTTGAGATTCGTGAAGCATTTGCTGGTATAATATTGCCATGGTACTAAACAGAAATGATATTGAGATGCTGAAGACGAGTTGCTTGAATGTCTCTGGTCTCATTTTCTCTGGCAGAGGGATATTTATTGACTAAGTGTTCGAGCAATCAAGCTGGTATCATTTTTTTCTTTTTGCTTTAACTGCAGCACCATTTTGAAACAGTTGAGCAAGTTACCATTTGAATGAATCAATGTACTTTGAACCGGGCCAAGATCCATATGCGGCTTGAACAGCACAAGTTATTTTAGAATACTGATGTCAGATATTGGTGTCTTTCCTTGAATGCAATTATTCTTCACAATTTCAACAAAGTTTTTTAGTCTGAACCACGGCAGCACGTGTTGTATCGCATTGACGCACATCACCTTTGCATAGGTGTTGCTTCAGCATCGTTGCTGACGAAAAGAATCATTCTCACCAGATGTGTTTGAGTTCGCAAAAGTAACATTGGCATTCTGTTTTATTCCAGATATATTTGTGCATGCCTTTTCTCTGATTTGTAATCAAACTTTGCTTTGCCTATGAACACAGTTGTATCTACGCATCACACACAGGAAAATGATGAATTTAAAATGGAGTCCAGTTTTGGACTTTTCAGACAATATGCCACCAGGGAAGGTTGGGTGAATTGCTATTATGTAAAATCTGGTGCCAGAAGCTCTATGTTCCGTTTGATACTGTCGAAAGCATACCGGGAAGTCTTGCCAACTGTGTGTTGGTAATCCACTTAAATTTATCTTTCACTTGTTTAGCTAGAACATTTTAGAAAAGAAATGTATTCTAAAATGATTTAGTAATATCAGTACTTTAGTTTGAAAAGCGTGAAATGAAGAGTAAATGAAAGGAGAGCGTAAAAGGAATGGAATTGTAATTGTAAATATTTTTTGTTTTCACAACAGCAATGAACCCTTGTATGGAAGTCAATGGCATGAATTCGTCTCAGTTTCTCAAGAAAGAATGGATCACTACATCGGACAACTCTGTGCCTTCTGAAAATTTGAGACCTACATCTGATAATGCCTTTGAAAGTTCCGTAGAAAACCTTACCATTACAGTAACACTGAATGAAAAGGAAGACGTTACTCTTGGAAGCTTTAATATTCCATCTCCAAATAGCAATGTGAAAAACTTTGTAATTCTTTTGAAGAAAGTGGGAGATGTTGATTTCACACCTTTTAACAATGGACAGGTAATGCTTTTTGCTTCTTTTGAAATAAGGCATCTTAAGACAGCATACCTTGTGGCATTTGGAATATTTATGTAATACTTAGTGATTTAGCAGAAAATAAAACAATTCAAAGTATTATGTATTTCTGGTGATGGACTGAATTGTGGTTACAGCTGCAACTAGAAGAATTCCTGCAAGTTTGACTCTTACAAAATATGAATTCTTTTGTTTGAGGATGACATTTCCCTTACAGTTTAGTGATGTTTATAATAGACCTTTGCAGTGGTTTTAAACGTGCGGATACATTTTAAAAATATGTGTTTCTTTTCCTTAGGTTCCGTGTTCGTAACTTTCAGAATGTAAGAATAGCAATCTGGTATTATCACAATGACGAAAAATATGAAAGTCAAACATAAGAAAGAATTTTTTGCTAACAATGAAAATTTCAGTAATCAGAAAAGTTGTAATGGTTTTGTCCATATATCTGCTGATGGTGTTCTGGTTGTGAAGTGCATGGATATTTTCAGTAAAATTATTTATTTATGTCTATATTGTTAGAAATATTTTAAGTACAAGTTATTTTTAGGTACTTTGTGAAAATATTTCCTGAGGGTATTTTTAGTTAGTATTTTGTAATTATTTCAAACTGCTTCTTGTGCCATGAATCGGAAACAGTTTAATCTCTGCTTTTATAAGTTCGGTTGATTATGCACAATGAAATGAGCAATAGAAGCTGAGTTAGTTGAAATGTCAATGAAAGCATTTTACTGAAATTTAACAGGATATTATTTTTAGCTTATAGCTATTCAAATTGCATTGCATTATATCAAGATTAGATAGTCAATTGGTTGAATTTTATTCTATTGCAATATTTTCTTTTCCAATTTATTTATCAGAGCTGTTTACTCCATATTGTAGGTATTTCCAGGAAATGAAAAAGTTGTGTTTCCATACAATACTACAGCCATAGCTATGAAGATCATTATTTTGAACAAAGTGGATAAAAATAAGCCGGTTTCTGTGCAACTTGATTTGAGGGCTTGTTTCGTGCAATTTAGTAAGCCATTTCATTTTTCATTATGTGTTATACGTATCTTATTATTTTGAATATTTCTTTAGTCATAACTTCTTTTTTTTTTTTTTTTTGGTTGAAGAAGAAGGATTTCATATGGAGGAAGGTATTTTGTGAAAAGGATCTGGTGAATAGACTGGGTGAAGGAGAATTTCATTCCTTAACATGCTCAGTTTCTGAAGAGTTACTTTTGCAACATGAGGTTGAGCATCATCCTGGAATAGGATTGAGCCTCTTCGATTCACCATTGCCAGCTGTCACTGGGAGAGTTTCTGATGAACAATGTTTAATTCATGACAGTACCTTTCAGCTGTAATGGTTTCGCCAGGTTGCAAGAAGTTATAATGGATGATGCCAGTTGCAGTCCACCAGACAGTGGCCATGACCTTTTTTGGATGGAGGATGGGTTTTGGAATGTGGTTAGGCACCTTGTCTCTGTCGAGCCACTGTGTTGATCATTTGTGATTGTCTTAAAGAATCCATCTTTCATCACACAATGATTTTGTCAAGAAATGGGTCGTTTTTTTATCTTATGACAAGCAAAGAGCAGATCTCCAATTGACCATTTTGTTGTTGTTCATTCAACTGATGAGGCATCCACTTGTCATGCTGTTTCACCTTGCTGATTGCATCAAGATGCCAGGAAGCAGTTTCAGTGCTTACATCAAACTCTCCAGCAATTTCTTGCACTGTTTTTCTTGGATCAGCTTCAACTGAGGCTTTCAGATAATTGTCATCACAGATGGAAGGACATCTGCTATGTTCCTTATCTTCAAGGCTCACATCTTCTGATTGAAACTTTGCAAACCATCGTTGTACTTCTGCTCATTTGCTGTGTCCTTGCCCCATTCTTGCTTAATGTTACAAGTTGCCTCTTTTGTTTTGCAGCCTAGTTTGATCTCGTGAAGCAAAATGGCACAAAAACGTTTCTATCCATGCTTCACTCAGAACCTTGAAAAAAATATCTATTTTATGATTTTTGAAAAGGTAGATTTTGCATAATTTATGCCAGAGTGCACTCTACAAAACAATATATAACTTATCTACATACACCTTCACAAGCATGCAAAAAATGAACCCCAAATTAACATAATATAAAAACCAACAAAACCTTTGTTACAACCTAATACATTGTTAATCTGGCTTTCAGCAAGCATTGTCTGTCCAGTCTTTTTTATTTCATTGCTATTACTTTGAAAATGACCACTTTCTTTTACTGCTCCTTCTATCATCTATTTTATCCCCTGTTGGTATATTGTAATACGTAGTCCATTCTTACATAACTGAATGAAATTTACTTTATTTATCTAAGTTTGGGTAGTAAAGGGTATATTGAACATTTTAATTGATATCAGAATAAATGACAGTTAAATCTTTGTCTTAAATGTCATATAATAAAAATTACAAATGTTTAAATAAGAATCATTAAAAATTGGTACTGTGCAATTTTATTATTTTTAAAAATCTTATAATTATTAAATAATAAACTGAAATTCTGTTTATGGATGTCCAAAAACAGTTTTATTCATTACCATACAAAGCCATGTTGTGACTCAGAGTTAAGGCAGTTCATTTGGAAGTTCATAAATGATAGTATTTTACAAACAACAGTGTACCCCTAAAAAATGTTTTTTCAGTGTGTGGCAAGAATGAATGGATGAATGGAACTATTTAGACTAGTTAAATACTTGCCACACTCCCCAAATCTCATATCATTAGATTTTTTGGTTTTTTTTCCTGTGGGGTTTGTTGAAAGACAAAGTATATACAGGCATCCCCCATGTTACGGAAGGGTTGTGTCCCTGGAAAATTTGACCTTGTCACGAAATTCCGTAGTATGAAACCTATTTTCCAATTGACTTCCATTATGAAACCAAAGATGCATTCTTAAGGAGTTTTTTTTTTCAGCCAAAAAAATGAAAATAAACATATACAATACAGTGCATTAAATAATTTATGATATACATGTAATATGAAGAGAAATACAGTTAGAATAAATAAAAATATTGTACTGTACTTACCATAAAAGATGTTGACTGTTGCGTGAGGTGAGGTGGTGCAAAGGGAGTTATTGGGAGGGACACTACTCTCTTCTGCCCTGCCCTGTAAATTGTAATCTGCTTTAGGCTTTGCTCTGGGGATGAATAACTCATCCAAAGTTGTTTGACGTTTACGGCGCATCTTCTTATACAGCTCAGTGTAGGAACTGTGGGCATTGTTAACTGCTCTTGCAACCTTGATATTCCTTTCATGGTTGAGGTCGTTATCAGAAAAGATTTGCGGACCTATTAGTACAAACCCTTTAGCCATATCCTTTGTTGTCAACTGAAGTGGGGTGGGTGGAGATTCTATATCCTCTTGTCCTGCAGCTCACTCTTGTTCCAACATCATCAAATCTTCTCTCTAGGACTCTAGCAACTCAACCATATTATTTTCTATGACTTCTTCAAAGCCTACATTATTTACATGTGTCACAATGTCTTCTTGAACTTGCTGTAGACTTTCAGCTTGTGAAAAATCTTTAAATTCATGGACACACTCTGGCCATATATTTTTCCATGAACCATTCATAGCTGAGGTTTTCACTTCATCCTGTGACTCGGCTATATTATCCACAGCATCCAAGATGTTGAATATTTTCCAGATGTCCATAATTGTAGATTTATCCTCCCCATCAATTGCTTTTATGAGCTGCTTAAAAGTTCTTAGATAGTATGCCTTCAAGTTAGCTATCACACTTTGATCCATTGGTTGGAGCAAGGAAGTTGTGTTCTTGGGGATGTACTCCACTCTCACATTATCAGAAAGATCATTTAAATTTACTGGGTGGCTTTGTGCATTGTCTAAGTGGAGCAATGCTTTATTAGATATGTAACACCTGGCACCATATGCAAAGCAAAAATAGTTAGTGAACCATTGAAAAGAGTCATAGTCATCCAAGCATTCTTATTGTAACACCAAATCACAGGTAGAGTAGACTTGGCATAGCCCTTGAGAGCTCTTGGATTTTCAGAGTGATACACAAGTAGGGGCTTTAATTTCATGTCACCTGAAGCATTTCTTCCCACAAGTGTTAGACGATCTTTATCTTTGGATGCTTTAAAGCCTGGTGCTGATTTTTCTTCAATGGAAATAAAAGTTCTAGCATGCATGCACTTCCAGAAAAGCCAAGTTTCATCAACATTATACACTTGTTCTGGTGTGTAGCCTCCTTTGTCAATAATTTTCTTTATTTCATCAGGATATTTATGAACAGAATCTGTATCAGCACTGGCAGCCTCACCTGTCATTTTAATGTTGTGTGAATTAAGGCATCTCTTAAACCAGCCTTTACTGGCCAGAAAAGGTTTTGCCTCAAAAGATGCACCTTCCTCTTCCTGCAAATCATTATACAAACATGGCTTTCTGTTGAATGGCCATAGTGTTTAGTGGCACATTGCGTTTAGTCTGATCTTCAATCTAGCTACTCAGGAGTCATTCCATATTAAGCATCACATCACTTCTATGAAAATACAAGGTTCGAGTAGTTATTGGAATAACTGCTTGAGCACTTGATCTAATTCTGTTCTTATTATCACGGATTGTTTCCACTGTTGAAGTAGCAAGACCTAATGTTTTTGAAATCTGGCTATGTTTTTCTCCAGCATCAAACCTTAAAACATCAAGTTTAATATCCAATGTAATGCCTTTGCAGCTTTTTTTTGCATTACTGCGGTCACTTCCACTTGATGGCCTCTTTACAGTCATCTTGAATAAGGGTGATGCACTATACTAAAACTCGCCAATACAACTAGCAGTATTTAATGACAAGTTAACATGAAAACACTAGTATTTAACAAGTAGTTAGCCTGCAGTATGGTGTATTAAATCCAACTGCTGGGGTGAGAAACATGTGCGCGCACTGGATGTAAACAATGGAGTGCAGGCCTTTTCATAAAGAAAACGCTGCCGTGCGAGTGGACAAACGTGATTCTTTTTGATTGCTTGGGAAAAAATATTTTGTTTCTTTTTGCAACAATAATGAAAGCGTAATTTTTTCACTGTGTACTAAGATCGCAACACAGTTTAGGAATGGCAGCCCTGACAGAATTGGGACTGATAATAGGAGAAGAAAATAAAAGATCAAAGTGTAGTATCTGTCCTTATCAGCTAAAAAAGAAAAAAAAATTGAAACACAAAAGAACTGACGACAGCTGTTCGAACATGAAACATAATTTTAAAGTTTTCTGCTGCCACCGCATGTGTCTCATAGACCTAAGTAGATTTCGCTTTGTTTATTTTAATTATAAACTTCCTGTGCTAAGACCACTTCTCTCTGATTTGAGTTTGTTTTTTTTTTGTTGGTTTTATCTGAGTGTTGTTTTTACATTGTTCTTGAGTACTTGGCACATGTCAATTAATGGAGGAAATCAAAGAGTGATTTGGTAACATTTGATAAACCACACGAGTGCCTACACGATCACTTGCGTCAAACGAAAGGCCTGGGAGTGACTCCGCATGGTAATGCCACGCTCCGTGATAGCAAACACCAAGAAATCCACACTAAATAAATTATAATTTTTAACACATTGATTTTTTTTTTAAAAAATTGTTTTAAAAGGCTGAATTTACGCCGTATAGCAAAATTATTGGTTATAATTTACAAATTTCGTAAGAGTGAAATTCCACAACCCGTGGTTCCGTAATGCGGTGGATGCCAGTACCATAAAACTAGCTACCACCCACAAACTTCAACAAAGAATTGTTTATACTAGAACAGCTGTTCCTGTAAAAATATATTCCAGTGCATGTTGCTTCAGTTGTCAGACACTGAAATGTGAGTAAATGCTGATAGTGGACATTTTGAGCAACTATTCTAGTTGCTATATTTGAGAGGTATATGATGTGTAAAGAAAAAATTTTAATTAACAATATATTCTTGTTTTTTACTAGGCTATAAAACTATATATTTATATATATATAATACTATATTTAAACGAAAATGGTTTTATAAGCATTTTTACAAAATTTATTGACTTACAAACTACTAATTTAGCAAATTGGTGTAAAAACAATTTATTGACTTTTATGTACAAGTGGATGAGAGCACCTTATTACTACAGCCATCTGATAAACAAATCAGCCTTCAAAGGCGTTTTTGGAATGTTTTGTAATTTATATAAATGACATGAATTTTGGATTAGTGTATTTAAGTACACAAAACAAACAGATCATTAAGTGGCAATTGAGTTTTAATCTTTCAAACTCCAATTGGATTCATATAGTCATGCTAACCATAAGAATTTTAACATTTTGAAAAAAGTCTTATTAACAAGATCTCTGAGTAACCAATATAACAAATTGTGGTTGAGCAAAGAGATTCATTAAACAAACTTTGATTAACTGGTTTTTTATTTAAAGATTTGGTGAGACATTATCCAAAGTATACATGCAATCTAAGCTTGTTTTATCTTGTTCTGTTAGCATTGTTGACAGTTTGGAAAATGTAGGCAAAGAATTTTACCATAATAGTTGAGAAATGAAGAATCTTTGTTACTCTGTACAATTATTAAAACTTAATGTTTCAGATGTTAAACAACATCAGATCAATAGATATAAAGTGGATAGATTCTTTGAAAGGATATTAGCCTTATATAATCTAAAAGACTTCCTGCTCTATAAATAGTTATGAGTGCCACACCAATGACTGTTGCCTAAAATAAACATTAGCATAACATTATGATTCTATAATGTTCACAGTATACAATAAAACACTATAATTAAAGGTAACAAAATTACTATACCACATGTGTAATATTTCAGATATCAAGCACATATTAGAAAAGGATTTTAATAAAAATTAAAATGACATTTATTATTCTTATTATGAGACTTATATGTTAATCCAAACTTATTTTTTAATGTTTTTACAGCACAAAAATTGACATTAATAATTAAAACTCTGCTATTTTTTAAAAAGATTAAGTGTTTAATTTCTTCTCTCTTCAGAGTAACAATTTCCTTTATTTCTTTTCTTTTTTCTTTTTTTAAAGTTTTTAATATACTAAAAAAATTTGCGAAAAAGATTAGCTTATTTTTTGGGGCATGAACAATCAACATTTATTGGGACAAAAAGATTACACAATCAAGTGACATAACAAAAATGAACCAACAATAAACAAATCTATAAAAATAAAGTTTTAGCAAACTTCTTAGCTGTTTATTTCAGTTTCTTTTATTAAAATAACAAAATAATCAAAAGTATGCAACTGAACCTTTCCACAAAGTTTGTACATAGGTTGAAATTATTGAAAAATCAAATCTAATGATAAAAATTAACTTTGTAATATTCATTCATAAATTTCCATAATAAAAGCATTTACAATAAACAAAATTATTCAATAGAAGGGAAGTAATACTACAACAATTTCCTTTTTAAAATTATTTACCAAAATACACAATATTTCATATCCCTAATTTTTGTCACTTTTTCAATATATGTATAACATTCAAAAACTCATCTAAAAAAAATCTTCTATTTACAGAGCTTACAACTACTACTACATACAAGCAACAATCCACAATATCAACAAAAGAAACAATGGGGACAAGTACATTAGCACCAGAAACTACTAAATTACACATCTCAACACCATTAACACCATCACCAACAGTAAGCCAGATCACCTCAGCAAAAAATACAGTAACTCCAAGGAGTATTTCACCATCAGTAGTGACTGAAGCATCTACTTCCAAACAGACACAATCAACACCTTTCACGCCAACAGTAATAAAAACCACTACTGCATTGGAAAGTAGTACCACAAGCAGGCATCCAACATCAGTTACTACAACTACAAAAGAGGGTTCCACATTTACAATACACAGTGAAATTCCAGCTGCATCAAAATCAACAGTAAACTTTAGATCTACAATTCCAATTATATCCTCCACCACAAGTGAACAAAAGATTACAACTAGTGCTTCTACAACAACAAGTGCAACTCCTCAGAATACAGAATTCACTGGCACAGCTTTGTCTTCCTCTAGTCCTTCATCTAGTACTTCAGCCACAACTACTGGCACTACTACAGGCTCCAGGATTCCCACTGTCTCGTTGACTTCTGCAAGCTCAACTGCTTTGTTGAGTAGCAGTCCGAGGAGTACCCAATCGACGAAAGTGTCAACATCGCCATCCACAGCAACAAAGAGCTCCGTTTCTGTTTCTCAATCAACAACAGGTACACCGTCAACTGCTGGTACTAGTGCTTCAACGCCTATCACAACTGTCAGCAGTGCTCCCACCCCGACTTCAAGGCAAACTACTGGTGTTGTCAGTTCGACTACTGCTACCCCTTTCACATCAAGGACAGCATCTGTAGTGAGCGGCAGTACGGCTAGTTCACAGGTCACTTCGGTTTCTGTATCTACCACGTCAGAAGTAACATCATCTGCTACCAGTACGCCAACGACCAGAATTTCGTCTCCCACTTCTGGTACCTCATACTCTGCCACTCGCAGTGTGCCTGGAACTTCAACCCCTATTACATCAGTTGCCAGTTCATCCACAGTGTCGTCAGTTAGCACTGCCAGCATCCCAGCTTCATCAACTGTTTCGATTTCTACGACTCCACAATCAACAGTGGTCACTGAATCTACATTGTCAAGAAAAACAGAAAGCACCTTATTGTCACAAAGTACTCTTTCTCATACATCACCTGCAAGTACATCTGCCACGCAAAGTACGGTTACTAGTTTGGTCAGCACGCCCGCCAGTACTGAATTGACCACAAAAAGTTCAGCTCCAACAACGATTTTCACGACAACTGCTCCATCTTCAGCCACTCCAAGCATCGTCAGCACTGGCAGCACAGAATCAACTAAAGTTGCAAGCACTGAGACGGAAAGCACACGCAGTTCAACAGGAACAACAGTTTCTCCATCAGAGGTAACACTACCAACTTTTACCGAATTCACTGGCACACCTTTGTCTTCCTCTAGTCCTTCATCTAGTACTTCAGCCACAACTACTGGCACTACTACAGGCTCCAGGATTCCCACTGTCTCGTTGACTTCTGCAAGCTCAACTGCTTTGTTGAGTAGCAGTCCGAGGAGTACCCAATCGACGAAAGTGTCAACATCGCCATCCACAGCAACAAAGAGCTCCGTTTCTGTTTCTCAATCAACAACAGGTACACCGTCAACTGCTGGTACTAGTGCTTCAACGCCTATCGCAACTGTCAGCAGTGCTCCCACCCCGACTTCAAGGCAAACTACTGGTGTTGTCAGTTCGACTACTGCTACCCCTTTCACATCAAGGACAGCATCTGTAGTGAGCGGCAGTACGGCTAGTTCACAGGTCACTTCGGTTTCTGTATCTACCACGTCAGTAAGTAACATCATCTGCTACCAGTACGCCAACGACCAGAATTTCGTCTCCCACTTCTGGTACCTCATACTCTGCCACTCGCAGTGTGCCTGGAACTTCAACCCCTATTACATCAGTTGCCAGTTCATCCACAGTGTCGTCAGTTAGCACTGCCAGCATCCCAGCTTCATCAACTGTTTCGATTTCTACGACTCCACAATCAACAGTGGTCACTGAATCTACATTGTCAAGAAAAACAGAAAGCACCTTATTGTCACAAAGTACTCTTTCTCATACATCACCTGCAAGTACATCTGCCACGCAAAGTACGGTTACTAGTTTGGTCAGCACGCCCGCCAGTACTGAATTGACCACAAAAAGTTCAGCTCCAACAACGATTTTCACGACAACTGCTCCATCTTCAGCCACTCCAAGCATCGTCAGCACTGGCAGCACAGAATCAACTAAAGTTGCAAGCACTGAGACGGAAAGCACACGCAGTTCAACAGGAACAACAGTTTCTCCATCAGAGGTAACACTACCAACTTTTACCGAATTCACTGGCACACCTTTGTCTTCCTCTAGTCCTTCATCTAGTACTTCAGCCACAACTACTGGCACTACTACAGGCTCCAGGATTCCCACTGTCTCGTTGACTTCTGCAAGCTCAACTGCTTTGTTGAGTAGCAGTCCGAGGAGTACTCAATCGACGAAAGTGTCAACATCGCCATCCACAGCAACAAAGAGCTCCGTTTCTGTTTCTCAATCAACAACAGGTACACCGTCAACTGCTGGTACTAGTGCTTCAACGCCTATCACAACTGTCAGCAGTGCTCCCACCCCGACTTCAAGGCAAACTACTGGTGTTGTCAGTTCGACTACTGCTACCCCTTTCACATCAAGGACAGCATCTGTAGTGAGCGGCAGTACGGCTAGTTCACAGGTCACGTCGGTTTCTGTATATCTACCACGTCAGAAGTAACATCATCTGCTACCAGTACGCCAACGACCAGAATTTCGTCTCCCACTTCTGGTACCTCATACTCTGCCACTCGCAGTGTGCCTGGAACTTCAACCCCTATTACATCAGTTGCCAGTTCATCCACAGTGTCGTCAGTTAGCACTGCCAGCATCCCAGCTTCATCAACTGTTTCGATTTCTACGACTCCACAATCAACAGTGGTCACTGAATCTACATTGTCAAGAAAAACAGAAAGCACCTTATTGTCACAAAGTACTCTTTCTCATACATCACCTGCAAGTACATCTGCCACGCAAAGTACGGTTACTAGTTTGGTCAGCACGCCCGCCAGTACTGAATTGACCACAAAAAGTTCAGCTCCAACAACGATTTTCACGACAACTGCTCCATCTTCAGCCACTCCAAGCATCGTCAGCACTGGCAGCACAGAATCAACTAAAGTTGCAAGCACTGAGACGGAAAGCACACGCAGTTCAACAGGAACAACAGTTTCTCCATCAGAGGTAACACTACCAACTTTTACCGAATTCACTGGCACACCTTTGTCTTCCTCTAGTCCTTCATCTAGTACTTCAGCCACAACTACTGGCACTACTACAGGCTCCAGGATTCCCACTGTCTCGTTGACTTCTGCAAGCTCAACTGCTTTGTTGAGTAGCAGTCCGAGGAGTACCCAATCGACGAAAGTGTCAACATCGCCATCCACAGCAACAAAGAGCTCCGTTTCTGTTTCTCAATCAACAACAGGTACACCGTCAACTGCTGGTACTAGTGCTTCAACGCCTATCACAACTGTCAGCAGTGCTCCCACCCCGACTTCAAGGCAAACTACTGGTGTTGTCAGTTCGACTACTGCTACCCCTTTCACATCAAGGACAGCATCTGTAGTGAGCGGCAGTACGGCTAGTTCACAGGTCACTTCGGTTTCTGTATCTACCACGTCAGAAGTAACATCATCTGCTACCAGTACGCCAACGACCAGAATTTCGTCTCCCACTTCTGGTACCTCATACTCTGCCACTCGCAGTGTGCCTGGAACTTCAACCCCTATTACATCAGTTGCCAGTTCATCCACAGTGTCGTCAGTTAGCACTGCCAGCATCCCAGCTTCATCAACTGTTTCGATTTCTACGACTCCACAATCAACAGTGGTCACTGAATCTACATTGTCAAGAAAAACAGAAAGCACCTTATTGTCACAAAGTACTCTTTCTCATACATCACCTGCAAGTACATCTGCCACGCAAAGTACGGTTACTAGTTTGGTCAGCACGCCCGCCAGTACTGAATTGACCACAAAAAGTTCAGCTCCAACAACGATTTTCACGACAACTGCTCCATCTTCAGCCACTCCAAGCATCGTCAGCACTGGCAGCACAGAATCAACTAAAGTTGCAAGCACTGAGACGGAAAGCACACGCAGTTCAACAGGAACAACAGTTTCTCCATCAGAGGTAACACTACCAACTTTTACCGAATTCACTGGCACACCTTTGTCTTCCTCTAGTCCTTCATCTAGTACTTCAGCCACAACTACTGGCACTACTACAGGCTCCAGGATTCCCACTGTCTCGTTGACTTCTGCAAGCTCAACTGCTTTGTTGAGTAGCAGTCCGAGGAGTACCCAATCGACGAAAGTGTCAACATCGCCATCCACAGCAACAAAGAGCTCCGTTTCTGTTTCTCAATCAACAACAGGTACACCGTCAACTGCTGGTACTAGTGCTTCAACGCCTATCACAACTGTCAGCAGTGCTCCCACCCCGACTTCAAGGCAAACTACTGGTGTTGTCAGTTCGACTACTGCTACCCCTTTCACATCAAGGACAGCATCTGTAGTGAGCGGCAGTACGGCTAGTTCACAGGTCACTTCGGTTTCTGTATCTACCACGTCAGAAGTAACATCATCTGCTACCAGTACGCCAACGACCAGAATTTCGTCTCCCACTTCTGGTACCTCATACTCTGCCACTCGCAGTGTGCCTGGAACTTCAACCCCTATTACATCAGTTGCCAGTTCATCCACAGTGTCGTCAGTTAGCACTGCCAGCATCCCAGCTTCATCAACTGTTTCGATTTCTACGACTCCACAATCAACAGTGGTCACTGAATCTACATTGTCAAGAAAAACAGAAAGCACCTTATTGTCACAAAGTACTCTTTCTCATACATCACCTGCAAGTACATCTGCCACGCAAAGTACGGTTACTAGTTTGGTCAGCACGCCCGCCAGTACTGAATTGACCACAAAAAGTTCAGCTCCAACAACGATTTTCACGACAACTGCTCCATCTTCAGCCACTCCAAGCATCGTCAGCACTGGCAGCACAGAATCAACTAAAGTTGCAAGCACTGAGACGGAAAGCACACGCAGTTCAACAGGAACAACAGTTTCTCCATCAGAGGTAACACTACCAACTTTTACCGAATTCACTGGCACACCTTTGTCTTCCTCTAGTCCTTCATCTAGTACTTCAGCCACAACTACTGGCACTACTACAGGCTCCAGGATTCCCACTGTCTCGTTGACTTCTGCAAGCTCAACTGCTTTGTTGAGTAGCAGTCCCAGGAGTACTCAATCGACGAAAGTGTCAACATCGCCATCCACAGCAACAAAGAGCTCCGTTTCTGTTTCTCAATCAACAACAGGTACACCGTCAACTGCTGGTACTAGTGCTTCAACGCCTATCACAACTGTCAGCAGTGCTCCCACCCCGACTTCAAGGCAAACTACTGGTGTTGTCAGTTCGACTACTGCTACCCCTTTCACATCAAGGACAGCATCTGTAGTGAGCGGCAGTACGGCTAGTTCACAGGTCACTTCGGTTTCTGTATCTACCACGTCAGAAGTAACATCATCTGCTACCAGTACGCCAACGACCAGAATTTCGTCTCCCACTTCTGGTACCTCATACTCTGCCACTCGCAGTGTGCCTGGAACTTCAACCCCTATTACATCAGTTGCCAGTTCATCCACAGTGTCGTCAGTTAGCACTGCCAGCATCCCAGCTTCATCAACTGTTTCGATTTCTACGACTCCACAATCAACAGTGGTCACTGAATCTACATTGTCAAGAAAAACAGAAAGCACCTTATTGTCACAAAGTACTCTTTCTCATACATCACCTGCAAGTACATCTGCCACGCAAAGTACGGTTACTAGTTTGGTCAGCACGCCCGCCAGTACTGAATTGACCACAAAAAGTTCAGCTCCAACAACGATTTTCACGACAACTGCTCCATCTTCAGCCACTCCAAGCATCGTCAGCACTGGCAGCACAGAATCAACTAAAGTTGCAAGCACTGAGACGGAAAGCACACGCAGTTCAACAGGAACAACAGTTTCTCCATCAGAGGTAACACTACCAACTTTTACCGAATTCACTGGCACACCTTTGTCTTCCTCTAGTCCTTCATCTAGTACTTCAGCCACAACTACTGGCACTACTACAGGCTCCAGGATTCCCACTGTCTCGTTGACTTCTGCAAGCTCAACTGCTTTGTTGAGTAGCAGTCCGAGGAGTACCCAATCGACGAAAGTGTCAACATCGCCATCCACAGCAACAAAGAGCTCCGTTTCTGTTTCTCAATCAACAACAGGTACACCGTCAACTGCTGGTACTAGTGCTTCAACGCCTATCACAACTGTCAGCAGTGCTCCCACCCCGACTTCAAGGCAAACTACTGGTGTTGTCAGTTCGACTACTGCTACCCCTTTCACATCAAGGACAGCATCTGTAGTGAGCGGCAGTACGGCTAGTTCACAGGTCACTTCGGTTTCTGTATCTCCCACGTCAGAAGTAACATCATCTGCTACCAGTACGCCAACGACCAGAATTTCGTCTCCCACTTCTGGTACCTCATACTCTGCCACTCGCAGTGTGCCTGGAACTTCAACCCCTATTACATCAGTTGCCAGTTCATCCACAGTGTCGTCAGTTAGCACTGCCAGCATCCCAGCTTCATCAACTGTTTCGATTTCTACGACTCCACAATCAACAGTGGTCACTGAATCTACATTGTCAAGGAAAAACAGAAAGCACCTTATTGTCACAAAGTACTCTTTCTCATACATCACCTGCAAGTACATCTGCCACGCAAAGTACGGTTACTAGTTTGGTCAGCACGCCCGCCAGTACTGAATTGACCACAAAAAGTTCAGCTCCAACAACGATTTTCACGACAACTGCTCCATCTTCAGCCACTCCAAGCATCGTCAGCACTGGCAGCACAGAATCAACTAAAGTTGCAAGCACTGAGACGGAAAAGCACACGCAGTTCAACAGGAACAACAGTTTCTCCATCAGAGGTAACACTACCAACTTTTACCGAATTCACTGGCACACCTTTGTCTTCCTCTAGTCCTTCATCTAGTACTTCAGCCACAACTACTGGCACTACTACAGGCTCCAGGATTCCCACTGTCTCGTTGACTTCTGCAAGCTCAACTGCTTTGTTGAGTAGCAGTCCGAGGAGTACCCAATCGACGAAAGTGTCAACATCGCCATCCACAGCAACAAAGAGCTCCGTTTCTGTTTCTCAATCAACAACAGGTACACCGTCAACTGCTGGTACTAGTGCTTCAACGCCTATCACAACTGTCAGCAGTGCTCCCACCCCGACTTCAAGGCAAACTACTGGTGTTGTCAGTTCGACTACTGCTACCCCTTTCACATCAAGGACAGCATCTGTAGTGAGCGGCAGTACGGCTAGTTCACAGGTCACTTCGGTTTCTGTATCTACCACGTCAGAAGTAACATCATCTGCTACCAGTACGCCAACGACCAGAATTTCGTCTCCCACTTCTGGTACCTCATACTCTGCCACTCGCAGTGTGCCTGGAACTTCAACCCCTATTACATCAGTTGCCAGTTCATCCACAGTGTCGTCAGTTAGCACTGCCAGCATCCCAGCTTCATCAACTGTTTCGATTTCTACGACTCCACAATCAACAGTGGTCACTGAATCTACATTGTCAAGAAAACAGAAAGCACCTTATTGTCACAAAGTACTCTTTCTCATACATCACCTGCAAGTACATCTGCCACGCAAAGTACGGTTACTAGTTTGGTCAGCACGCCCGCCAGTACTGAATTGACCACAAAAAGTTCAGCTCCAACAACGATTTTCACGACAACTGCTCCATCTTCAGCCACTCCAAGCATCGTCAGCACTGGCAGCACAGAATCAACTAAAGTTGCAAGCACTGAGACGGAAAGCACACGCAGTTCAACAGGAACAACAGTTTCTCCATCAGAGGTAACACTACCAACTTTTACCGAATTCACTGGCACACCTTTGTCTTCCTCTAGTCCTTCATCTAGTACTTCAGCCACAACTACTGGCACTACTACAGGCTCCAGGATTCCCACTGTCTCGTTGACTTCTGCAAGCTCAACTGCTTTGTTGAGTAGCAGTCCAAGGAGTACTCAATCGACGAAAGTGTCAACATCGCCATCCACAGCAACAAAGAGCTCCGTTTCTGTTTCTCAATCAACAACAGGTACACCGTCAACTGCAGGTACTAGTGCTTCAACGCCTATCGCAACTGTCAGTAGTGCTCCCACCCCGACTTCAAGGCAAACTACTGGTGTTGTCAGTTCGACTACTGCTACCCCTTTCACATCAAGGACAGCATCTGTAGTGAGTGGCAGTACGGCTAGTTCACAGGTCACTTCGGTTTCTGTATCTCACCACGTCAGAAGTAACATCATCTGCTATCAGTACGCCAACGACCAGAATTTCGTCTCCCACTTCTGGTATCATACTCTGCCACTCGCAGTGTGCCTGGAACTTCAACCCCTATTACATCAGTTGCCAGTTCATCCACAGTGTCGTCAGTTAGCACTGCCAGCATCCCAGCTTCATCAACTGTTTCGATTTCTACGACTCCACAATCAACAGTGGTCACTGAATCTACATTGTCAAGAAAAACAGAAAGCACCTTATTGTCACAAAGTACTCTTTCTCATACATCACCTGCAAGTACATCTGCCACGCAAAGTACGGTTACTAGTTTGGTCAGCACGCCCGCCAGTACTGAATTGACCACAAAAAGTTCAGCTCCAACAACGATTTTCACGACAACTGCTCCATCTTCAGCCACTCCAAGCATCGTCAGCACTGGCAGCACAGAATCAACTAAAGTTGCAAGCACTGAGACGGAAAGCACACGCAGTTCAACAGGAACAACAGTTTCTCCATCAGAGGTAACACTACCAACTTTTACCGAATTCACTGGCCACACCTTTGTCTTCCTCTAGTCCTTCATCTAGTACTTCAGCCACAACTACTGGCACTACTACAGGCTCCAGGATTCCCACTGTCTCGTTGACTTCTGCAAGCTCAACTGCTTTGTTGAGTAGCAGTCCGAGGAGTACCCAATCGACGAAAGTGTCAACATCGCCATCCACAGCAACAAAGAGCTCCGTTTCTGTTTCTCAATCAACAACAGGTACACCGTCAACTGCTGGTACTAGTGCTTCAACGCCTATCACAACTGTCAGCAGTGCTCCCACCCCGACTTCAAGGCAAACTACTGGTGTTGTCAGTTCGACTACTGCTACCCCTTTCACATCAAGGACAGCATCTGTAGTGAGCGGCAGTACGGCTAGTTCACAGGTCACTTCGGTTTCTGTATCTACCACGTCAGAAGTAACATCATCTGCTACCAGTACGCCAACGACCAGAATTTCGTCTCCCACTTCTGGTACCTCATACTCTGCCACTCGCAGTGTGCCTGGAACTTCAACCCCTATTACATCAGTTGCCAGTTCATCCACAGTGTCGTCAGTTAGCACTGCCAGCATCCCAGCTTCATCAACTGTTTCGATTTCTACGACTCCACAATCAACAGTGGTCACTGAATCTACATTGTCAAGAAAAACAGAAAGCACCTTATTGTCACAAAGTACTCTTTCTCATACATCACCTGCAAGTACATCTGCCACGCAAAGTACGGTTACTAGTTTGGTCAGCACGCCCGCCAGTACTGAATTGACCACAAAAAGTTCAGCTCCAACAACGATTTTCACGACAACTGCTCCATCTTCAGCCACTCCAAGCATCGTCAGCACTGGCAGCACAGAATCAACTAAAGTTGCAAGCACTGAGACGGAAAGCACACGCAGTTCAACAGGAACAACAGTTTCTCCATCAGAGGTAACACTACCAACTTTTACCGAATTCACTGGCACACCTTTGTCTTCCTCTAGTCCTTCATCTAGTACTTCAGCCACAACTACTGGCACTACTACAGGCTCCAGGATTCCCACTGTCTCGTTGACTTCTGCAAGCTCAACTGCTTTGTTGAGTAGCAGTCCGAGGAGTACTCAATCGACGAAAGTGTCAACATCGCCATCCACAGCAACAAAGAGCTCCGTTTCTGTTTCTCAATCAACAACAGGTACACTGTCAACTGCAGGTACTAGTGCTTCAACGCCTATCGCAACTGTCAGCAGTGCTCCCACCCCGACTTCAAGGCAAACTACTGGTGTTGTCAGTTCGACTACTGCTACCCCTTTCACATCAAGGACAGCATCTGTAGTGAGTGGCAGTACGGCTAGTTCACAGGTCACTTCGGTTTCTGTATCTCCCACGTCAGAAGTAACATCATCTGCTATCAGTACGCCAACGACCAGAATTTCATCTCCCATTTCTGGTAGTTTTTTTTCACAGTCCAGTTTATCTGGATCTTCGAGTACTTTGCCTTCTGTTTTTTCAACAGGGAGCAGTAAGGTTTTTACTCCCTCTACACTTCGTCCAACAACTTTTGGCTCTTCTGAGTCATATTTTTCTACAACTGCCTCTACCTCAACCACCAGCACTTCAGCCAATGGTACAACATATACTTTTTCACCTTCAATATTTAGCAGCACATTACCATCCTCCAGTACAACTTTATTCACTACTTCTTCCTCAGGTATGTTTATTTAGTTTATTATCTTCTATATTTTTATATATGTGTGATTTTTGGTTTCATTAATTGTATATTATTTTAGTTATCCCTCATTGTATTTTTCCTACTTGTATCAGAATAATTTTATATTTAATATTTAGAGGTAATTTTTTAATTCCTTTTTTTTAACCTTTATTTTCTCTATTTACATTTCCTTTTTATTCAGTGTAATTAATGTTCTGGTATGCCTCTGGCAAGAAAGTAGATATGTTCACGAAATCCACTTCATTCTCAGAATATTTGGCTTTGGAGGTAGTTTCAACATGAGGTGAATGGGAAATGGTTCATGTCCTTCATTATTCTGTATTTTGCAAACTGTACAATATGTACAAATGCAATAAATATAACATTATAAAACATTATCCTAGATACACCTTCACTAAAACAGACAAAAAAAGCAATTTCACTCACCACTGATTTGCTGGAGCTTGCATCACTTTGTTTACCACAGTTGCCAACCTTTGCACCTGGCTCTGGTTCTTGTCGTTTCTGAACAGAAGACTTCTTTTGATGAATGCATCAAGTGTTGACTGTCTTTCCTTCTTCCTCCTCTCTCTTAAAATATCATGATAGCTGAAGATTTTTTCGACACTACTTTCTTGACAGCAGTGCCACATTCCTAGTCTGGGTCATTATTTGAGAAAGCCTCCATTGCATCTTTAATCCTTGCAATATTTTCAGACCAAAATTTCATAGTTAACACTTTTTCTGCCATTTCATCATCAATTAGATCTTAATAATATCTTTTTTAATTGCTGGCATCTTGATCTCCAAGCCAGCAAAGTCATTGACAACATCTGCCCACAGCTTACACTACACTCTGTTCACGCACTTGCTTGTCACGTCTTGCCAGGTGTCTCTGATCTTATCAGTCACTTTCATTATGTTATAATATTTCCAGAAATCTTTAATTCTCCATTACGCTGCTCTTCATTCAAGTTAATTTCTTAGCAGTTGATACAGCTGCCATTTTAACTGATGCTTTTATACTGTCTGCTTGTTTAAGATAGTTTTCAATGTGGACTGAGCCATCATACCTAGCAAGTGAGCCACATTGCTCTTCTTATCCCCTGCCTCAACACATTGTATGGCCTTTATTTTTACATCCAGCAAGATATGCTGCCATTCTTTTTTAGACACATATGCGTCACTTCCATTGATGGCCACTTGGCTAGCATGGGGATGGCTAATAATGAATATTTTCAATAAAAAATGGAAATGGTGAGATACAATCCGTACATATATGTTGGGCATTAGATTTGAACTGATGGTTTTTTTTTTTTTTTATTCGCACACTTTGTTTTGATCAACTGAATTCAAAACAAAAGGCTATGGTGATGTGTTCTTGTTGGATTCCATTAGTTTCTTTGTTTTTTATTATTTTTTTTTTAATTTAAAAAAAATGTGGAAAAACAAACTTCATAATAATGAAACTCTTCATTATCAGAGGCTTTGCTGCCAGAGATATACCTGAATTCCTATTTATGAATTTTAGAAGAGATAAATTTGTTATGAAACCAGTTATCTCTAAACCTATTTTGGTTTTGTTATTCTTATAATCTTGCTTGAAGACAACCATTTTATCTGATAATAGAATTTGAATGCTAATTCTACACCCCAACCTTAGAAATACACTGATCTTTACTAAAGCAAATAACTTGAATATCATTTTTTTTCTTTATAGAAGATCTAGATTAATATTTTAATGTACAATTAATGTGGCCATAATACCATTTTATTATATATGCTATAATCAGTCTCAGTCTTTATATTTTTAGCAGATAAACTGAAGCTGAACATTCATGGTAACATGCCAAATTATGCTATCCTAAAATTTCTTTTTAGAAAATAAAAACACTTTAGAGTATTAATATCCATATCATCTCTTATTCTGCAGTTTGATATGAATCAGAGTTGAATTATATCATTATTATTTTATTTTTGGCATAAATAAAAACAATACTTTCATAATTTTTTCTATAAAATAATTTTAATAGTTCAAACAGAAAAAAACTCAAAATATGAATTATGTTATCTATAATTTATTCAGAAATATTAATTTGTTAAATATGTTTGATATCTGGATATAAATTTTGTTTTCTTCAATAAATCAGTTGTATTTTCGGACCCTTGTTTATTGAAATCTTTTTTTATTTTATCAGGTAAAAAGAAAAATATGTAGATATTTTGTATACAGATTGTGATTAATTTTAAGTTAATTATTTAAATTTGTTTTCGTAGATGTAATTTCATTTACAAACCCACTTATTATTAATAAGCTCCTAAATACATTAATTTATCGTTATTATTAAGTTTATTCTTGAAAAGGTATTAAATAATTTTTAAACAAATATATAATCAATCTTAAAAGTAAAGGTTATTCAACATATTAAATGACAGATTCAGAAGAATAAGTTGCATTCTAAATTGGAATTTACATCTAGACATTCAGCAAAAATGTTTGCCAGCTCTTTTACATTATTAACCATTCATTTTCCAGTAACTTTCTTTTCTGCAGTGGAATTATCTCAGACTTCACTATTTTATTATTTCATGTCTCCATTTGCTTGCAGCAGTTATACAGGATATCTTTCTTCTCACTGGGTTTATTATTTTAAACATCTTGAAGTTTATGGTAAATAAATACAAATAGGTAAAAAAAACAACAGTGGGGTTTGTGCTTTTCTAAGATTACTAGTGTATTAAAAAAGTTTTTAACAAAACAAAAATGTACTCCCTATGAACTTCAGATTATTTTGTTTTTTTTGTTTTGGAAACAAAAATGGATATGAAAGTTTAGCATGGACATGTATCAGTAGATGACCTATGCTAACTTACAGTCTGCTGTGAATTAATTTTGGTTGGTATTGTATGGTTGCAGTTTGTAGAAACAAATTTTCAGATTGTAATGTTTTTCATATGATTCACTGAAATTATGTTAAAGATATACTGTTTTCCACAGTTGCTACATTATGTATAATCATTTTTTTTTCTACTTTATATATGAAGAAAAAAAAGAATTTCTGTGGATAAATTGAATATAATTGTAGTTAAAAGAATAAGAGATAGACAGACATACAGACTTGGTATGACATTCTGGAACCATACATAACACTGACAAAATATGTGATGTTTTCCTTTGTCTTTTGCAAAGAAGAAACTTGTGGACATATTCACATTGTGTGGATAATTTCTGGGTGAGAAAACACCTTTCTACTGGTCAGAGCATTGGGAAAATCCTACCTCCCCCTCCCTCCAGAGAGAGAGGGAGTAGGGTTGGGTAGCCGGCTCGCAGTCTCAATGTAAACTGATTTTGGCTAAAATCCTTTAAGACCATAAGTTTTCATTTTTAAAAAATTATCAATTTTTTGTTACTATAGTATCGAAATTTAAATAAAATTTCTTTGAACCTAAAAAAAAAAAAAAAAAAAAAAAAAGATCAGCAGCAATCCTTGCCTGCAGGATTCAAACCTATTCCTGGTGTATCATCTGCATTAGGAAGTTCCTGAAAGGGGATTTACAAGAAAATTTTTGCAGGGATTGGTCAAGAATAGTTCATACATGCTCATTAGGGTCATGTCCAGTGATTGGCTATGCCATGAAAGAGTAATTATGATGCCTCGACTCTTTTCCATCTGTGTCTGCATGAACCCTACAAGCTGGAGCTCCATCTTCCAAAAAAATAATGCACTCTTTGAGCAGATCCCTGCACCATGATAAACAGACTGCTAAATTTTGTCTTTATTTACACACATTTTAATGAAAATTCCTGTGCTGGATGGCACTACACCTATATGCAACCAGTGACTGAGAACTGTAGATTCATGAGAAAAAATTTTTTTAAAATTTAAATATATTAATGAATTGGTTGTTTACATACAAAACATCAAGCCTTTTCAAATTATTTGATGGAGATTTTATCTGTTGTCAAGCTAATTTCATTAATCACTTGACATTATAAAGTCAGTACTAAAAGATTTTTCTATTGTTTGAAATGAACTCTAGTTAATTTTTTCTCAAACCATATAGATCAAATAATTTTATTTCTTTTTTTAATACAATTTATCCACTTTTAAATGAGAGCAATAAATGATAAGATCAATAAAATTAAATAATAATAAACAAAGTATCATGTTGTTGATCTTTACAAAATGAATTCATATGCCTACTGTGGTTGTCCTAACTTTTAAAAACAATCATGTTTCATATAGCTTAAATAATAAGGTTGTATTTGCCTTCATCATCACTCAAAGCAATTCATGAGTTTATATGTAAGTTGATTTTTACGTAGGTTGAACTCGCATGTATACGCCAATCTTACATAAGCATAAAGGTAGGCAGTGAAAAATAGGTATGGATGAGAACAAACAGTTTGCCCATCTTTATATTTCTTTATTATGCTCACCTTCTCAAGCATAATCACCTTACACCACTTTGCAGAACCACTAGCACTAGCATCATTTTGACACTTTGGCACCATGGCTTGCAATGGAGAAATTTACATAAAAATGAAAAGATTTATGCACAACTAAGCACACTTGGTAGATACTAACACACAACTGAGAGCATGGGTGAAGGATGCTGGCTGACTAACACACTCAGAGCCCAGCATGCATTACTCCATAGCTCAAAGTAGTACCCGCTCATACCCAAGTATCTGAACATAGCACTACATAACATTTTTGCCATATCTTGAAATTATTTTGGAATTTATTTCTTACGTAAAGTCGAATTTTCATAAGTTTGGTTATTCCTGTATAGGAAAATACAATATAAGACAGTGGCAGGGTATGCATATGCCTCACACCTGTAATTTATCCTGCAGACATTTTTTGCTATTTTGACATCCCTTTCCCTGGAAAAATTCTGTGGACACCCATACTGATCACAACTGGATTCATTAAAATAATTTGATTTTATCAATACTAAAATGAACTGCTTCTGAATAGAATCCATGCTAACATGTCACATTGAATTGCAAATTAGTTATTTGATTTGCTATCTCTGGAAAACAATGTTTATGAGTTTGTTTAATTAATTTATGAAAATTTACTAAATATATTTAGAATACTGGAAATAATTATGAAAACACATGGATGTGTGCAAAAATTGAGTAATTGCAACTGAGAGATGTATATAATATACACACACAATGCATTATTACAGAAAATATACAAACAGAATGATTATGTTGTGCAGTGCATTGGGATTTGGTGTGCGAGCTCTTTGCTTCATACAGAGCAAGATACTGTTTTCATGCTCCTTTACAGGTTATCAGGGTGTGATTGTGGAATGTTGTTTCATATATTCTGTTGTACTTTGCACTATTCATCCAAGATGTTTCATTGCTGTTTGACTTTCTCAGTAGCTGCATAACTCCATGTAGCCTCAATGATGTTCAGATCAGGGCTTTGTGCAGGCCAAGGCATCTCTGTGAGTGTTCAATCAGCCTTTATATTCCAGATAGTTTTTCATTACATTGGCTATATGGCTATATGCTTGGGGGCATTGTCATGCTGGATGATACTTCTCCACCTAATGAGTTTTATTTATGAGAATGGCATGATAAATAAAATTCTGGCTGTACCTGTCAGTAGACCTTTGAATTTATGCAAATCTTTGACACTCTTGGTTGATATGCAACCCTACACTTGTATTGTTCTATCCTTATTCTTCAATGTATCTGTTGTACACTGACTGTTACTTCACTTCTTGGTCCACCTTTAAACAAGATACCATTGATTCTTGCTAAACAGCTCAAACTTGGACTCATCTGTAAAGAGCACCTTCCAGGTTTGGTCAACCCACTGCTTCATTTCTGCTACCCACTTCAGTCTTGCTGTTTGGTTTCCTCTCCTCAGCAAAGTTTTTTCACACAGCTACACATCCATTGAGACCACTTCATGTTGGTGTGTACTTATTGTTCTTGAAGAAATATTAACACCTGTACTTGTGACTAGGTCATTTGCAAAATCTTTAATAGATCATTGTCTATCATATTAAGAACATATCTGAGGTGCTTAGCATCACTTTTGGAGAGTTTGGACTTTTTTTCTTGGATACATCTATTGTAAAGAATACTATTTTTGCATGTCCTCAGTTTTTTCATAGAGCTCCTTCTGAAACATGAAGTTGGGCTGCAATCTACTACATGGAGTACCCTTCACTAGTTAAGACTTTGATTTCTATATGCTTACTCTGTGATATTTCCTTCCAAGGAGTCATAGTATTTACCATTCATTAACTACATTATAATGATATCACTGCCCATACTTTTTATAGTCCTGCAGGTTTGGCACTTTTGATTGTTTGCATGATAACAAATTAGTGTAGTATATATCAACACATGACTGTACTATGGAGCATTTCATTTTTACACATGAGTTGTGATTCCTTCATGTGTTATTTGCACTTTATAGCCAATTCTTTCTGTTTCTGTAATTATTTCAAATACAAAAAACTTTGCTGTGTACTTTAACAGATAGGATTGATCAGTTAGTGCCATATTAGAAGAGACTGAGATTTAATTTTATTCTGTAGAATTTTGGTGAGTTTTCCAAGCTATCATGATGGGGATTTATTTTCTGAATATAATCTTTGTGCATGAGGGTACTAATGTTATCATTGAAATTTCAAAGGCATGTTCTTTTTGGTAGCTTTTGTAAAGTTTATAACCCCAACTGCAATAACAGTTCTAAAATCAAAGTAATAACTAAAAAACTGGAATTATATAAATCTTGTTTATTATATAGAACATCAAATGATCTTTCACATGGCCCAAATTAGAGTAAGACTTGTTAATGAACAGGACATAATTTTCACTAACATTGCATAATCCATTAAATTTCATTGTCATCTACATATAATCCCTTTTGTGTTTTTGATTTAAAAGTATTTTACTTTATTTATCAACCTTAATCAGTTTCCCACTATCTGAACTAGCATTCTTGTGTTTAGGAATTTTGTATTTTGTTGTTTTTTTGGAGATTGGATTTCTTGGAATGGATTTTGAAGCTAGATAACTTAAATGTTACTCTTGAGGCCATTACATAGCAAAACATGATTCATGTGTATTTGTGTTGTTGATAATGTTAGCTTAATACTGAACTTGTTTTGCAGTTAATTTCTAACCAATGGATCCCGTTTTAAGCATTATCAAGCTTCCGACATGTCAGTTGTCCTCAGTTAATATTTTTGGTTTGCATGAGACTTATAGTTGATATAAAGTTTGTTTAGCAGAGGAATTGATATTTACTATTTCAAAGTTTAATTTTAAAAATGACTGGAAATGTTTGTGACTAAGTTTAGAATTGATTGCAATAGCTGAATCAAACTAGTTACATAATAGGTTTGGTTGTGTATATTCTCATTAATTTTATTACCTGTAATGTTAGAAACCAAAGTTCTTATTTAGTAGCTCTGGTTCTAGAGTTAAAAAGATACCTTTATTCAACATAAAATTTAGTATTGTTGTTACTAGGACAGTCAATGTATCATTTATATTATAGTAAAAGGAAACATACACTAGTGTACTTTAATTAAATTAACCAAGAATATGGTGCTGATCAGAAACTAGATAATAGCTATGAAGTGCAAAGAATTTGGTGGAGAAAAGTGAGTGCAACATTACAATTACCAAAGAAAAGAAAACCATCAGTGAGTGAATTAAAAAATAATATTGCTGAAGAATGTAAGTTAACCTTTTTGAATATTGTAGAAGTTTAGTCTCCACACCATAACATTTGAAAGCTATTATGAGGGCTAAGGTAGCTATAATAAATATCCAAAGTATAAAAGTATGACTGTATGAACAAGTTTAAACAACTGGTTGAATTTCTTACTATACCTGAAACTTATAGTTTTGAAAGTACAGTAGACTAAATTACTAGCAAAAAAAAGTAGGGCTATTCACTAAGTCATTGTTGCATTTGTAGACATATTTGACTACTCAGATGTTAAAATTGAAACACTTGTTAGGTTTGGATTTGCAATTAAAACTTAACATGATGATTAAAATAGAAGGTAAATAGAGCATTTTATTATTTTGCATATTTAGTTTATTTGTCTCTTTTACTGTTTAGAATGTTTTATTTGTAAGTCTTTTACTTAGTTTCAGAAAATTCAAAATCCAATTATCATATGCTTTTTAATGCTCATATGGTGTCCTAGCAATATTTCAATAATTGTGAGTAGTCTGATTGATCTTATATGAGGTTTGTCGAAAAAGTATCCGACTTTATTTTTTCCCATGGGAAGTAATGACGTTAGGGAGGCAAAAGTGTGCATAGTGGAGCCGCATGCCTTCATGCATATGCGTGGTTTTTGGTGGGCTTGCTGGATGCGTCGGTTGCTGTCAGGCAGCCAGCGTGTGAGGTGCTGTACTACTTATTAATTGCATTTTCATTTTGCCCGTGATGACAGAACATGTGGAGCAACAGTCTTGCATCAAGTTTTGCCAAAAGCTGGGAGATACCCAAGCGGAAACAATTCGCAAAATTCAACAGGCTTTTGGTGAAAATTCCATGAGTGTTACCCAAATAAAAAATGGCACAACAGGTTCAAAGATGGCCACTCATTGGTGGAGAGGAGTGACCAGCGTTCTTGGAGGCTGTCAACAAGCTGCAATGCAGTTGTTATTGAGAAAGTGTGGACCTTGATGGAGGAATGTTGTTTGACAGTGCGGGAAATTGGTGATGAGGTTGAGATCAGTAAAGATTCTGCACATGCAATTTTAAAGGAAGATTTGGCCTTGCGTAGAGTGTCAGCAAAATTTGTGCCCAAGCTGCTTTCTCAGGAACAACAACAACTTCGTCTTGAGATGAGATGTGGGTGTACAGGTACGACCCGGAAACCAAAGCTCAGTCATCACAGTGGAAGCACTCAATGTCGCCAAGGCCCAAAAGCACATCAGGTCCGGAGCAAAATCAAGGTGATGCTGACTGTTTTCTTCAACTACCAAGGCATTGTGCATCATGAATACACACCAGAAAGAAAAACAATTACAAAGGAATACTATCAGGAAGTCCTCAGATGTCTTCGTTATGCAGTTCGGCGCAAGAAACCGGATCTGTGGGCCTCGCAAAACTGGCAGCTGCATCATGACAATGCCCCGGCTCATTTGGTAAGCTCCCTACTCTCCAGACATGGCTCCTTCTGACTTCTAGTTGTTCTCAAAAATGAAGATGCCACTGAAAGGCTCCTGCTTTGAGAGCAGAGGGGACATCATGTGGAATACGACAGCAAAGTTTAGGGCCATTCCGGAAGAATCATTCCAGACGTGCTTTTAACAGTGGAAGAATTGCTGGGCTAAGTGTGTGGAGGCACAAGGGGCCTACTTCGAAGGGAATTAGCAATTGAACCCCACAAAGTGCGTAATTTTTTTTCCAGTCTATGGTCGGATACTTTTTCGACAGACCTCGTATATATGTATAAAACATTCATCACCTATTTGAAATGAAAATCAGTTGACAAAAGACATCCACAAAGTAAAAATATCTGACACCAAGATCTAGCTCAAGCAACTTTTGACTACCACTTAAAAAATCATGGACTATTTTTATAAAGAGCACTACCATCGAAACTTGAATAATATGCAAAGTTGACTACCATTGTTATTCAAATATTAACCCTAAACAGTTGAGGTCAGGGTTTCTCTGCTTTGTGCATGAATGTGTCCTGCTTTCCTTATCCATGTAGAGATTTCATTTTCCCAACAACTGTTATTACTATATTAAATTTTTGAAAACATTTTACTGATGATTGTACTGAAAGCTCATATTTGCTTTTTTCTTTCTTTTTTTCTCTTTTAAGTTTCATATTCATTTTTGTTTTGTTATAATGCTTTCTCATATTTATAGCTTTCCACGCTGTTAAAAAATAACCACAAATTCCTGCTCGTATTTTAATAATTTCACTCTTTCCTTTAAATCAGTCAATAGTGATTTTTGTTTGTTTTATATTTTAGCTATTAAAAGAAAGGAAAAGAAATATAACAAATCAACTTCAATTTAACACTATAGAGAAAATTAGTCAGTGAAATTTATTTACAGTACTACAAATATAGACTAAGATTAAAAATGCATTTTTAAAATCAAGAGAATCCAGAAATTTGAGTATTTTCTGCACTGTCCAGGAATAATAGGGTTTCTTTTCTCCATCTCCAAGTAGAGTTATCTTGGAAGCGTAAATGTTCATACTTATCTTTTGCTGACACAAAACTGCAGCTTAGAAACAAAAGGCTAACTAAAGATGGCACTTGTCACATTCATGAAGTAGAATGGCAAGAATAGTTGGTAATTTTCACAAATCTAGTATTTATTCTGGCTGCATTTTCACTGGTCTATGATCTGTGAACTTTCTGTAGCAGTAATTCTTGTTTTTTTCATTACAAATTTCTAATGTGTTTGCTAGAGAAATTTTGGTGATCTTTAAATCTTTGCAATGATAAAATTGCTTATGGTAATTTGGAGATAATTCCTCATCAATTTATGTTTGTCAGAACAATGTGTTTCAGACTGCTTAAAACTGGGTAATCAGAAGATTATGTTAAGATAGCGGTAATGTCCATATCAATGAAGCACAATTTTCAAAAGAAATAGCTAGAATGACTGTCTTAGCAAATTTTTTAGGTGAAAACCTTTTTTCTTGATAGTAGCCAACAAGTGATGTTACCACAGACATTTATTCTCCAGATAAAGTTTTGTTTTATATGAAATGTGCATTTTACACTTTACACTTGCAGGTTGCATAAATATTGTAAGGGGGGCATTAAAATAAAAGCCAGCTGGATACAATCACAGTGATTTATTTTCAGCCAAATTTTATTTGAATGTCTTTAGTAAAAAAAAAACTGAGCTGTCAACTGACATTTGTACTTCCTAGCACTAAAATCTATAGCTTTACATTTTGTCATGGTAATATACAGCCATATTGTGTTTTACTTTTTTTTAAAAAAGAATTTAAAATGATAAATACTTTTTAATGTTTTTTTTTTTTTTTTTTTCAAATTTACTTTCTGCCCTACATTAACATTAATTATACCTCAGGTAAGTTCCCAAGTTGATTTTTGTTTAAAATTAAACAGGTAAATTTATTCTGTAATAAATATTTTTTTAAACTTTTTTTGTGCTTATGTGATTATGAATATATCCAAATGTATATATTATGCATTGTGTTGTGTAAGTAGAAAAAATTTTAATTTTCTAATACAGTAAACAGAAAAACTTCTATTCTTTTTTCCAAACATTTTTTATCTTTTCTTGATACATATTTCTTAACTTGCTGAGAAAAATTAATGCCTTATGGGCTGTTTAATGTAAAAAATTTGTTTTGTCACAGTGAAGAGTTGGGAGGGTTGTCAACAGTGTCCATGAACAAGCTATCTCAAAGCCTGTGGTTACTAACAGATAGTTGGTTTGTGATATTCTGAAAACCTTCCACAAAATGTATTTCTATGTATATTTGTATACACAAGACATATATAATATATGTGAAAAACTTATTTGTAATAGTGTTGTACAATGTTATATATTTAGTAAAAAATACAATGCAGCAGGAAGCTATCACATCCAAAATCACAAAAAAAAATTTGGAAGACATTTTAAAAAAATACAAATCATTGATAGTGTTGAATTATTACTTCATGATAACAAATTGTAATGTCTAGTGCCAACTAATATAACAATGACATAATTGACTCATAATTATAAACACAAAAATGCAGAGAATGTTGACAATAGACTTCCATTTACAGATCTCACTAAGCAATAGCAAAATTAATACTGCCTGTGTCAGCACTCTAAGAGTGATTATTTTACAATTAACAAAGTTTCTTATTTTGGCATTTTTAGTTACCAGCATTGCAGAGAGTATAAACTTGTTAACTGAGCATTTCTTGGAAACTTTCATCATCTTAACATTCCAGTAAAGTACTGGTTCTTGAAGTCTGACTTGTTTTGTTTTGTTTTTGTGCTGCTTTTATAGAAATATTTATCGGATTCAAAAAATTGTGAAAAAATTTTCTTTTCTGCCAGACTTTTCTAATGTTTCACCAAAAACAGTCTCTATCTGAAATGGTAAATGGAGTCGCTTAGTATTCACATGTCTGAAGGATGGCGGAGTATAACCCCAGGAGGTTTGCTAGAAACAATCCTTGAGTTGCTCCCTTAGTATTCCTTATATCAGAGCAGATAAACTCAGGTAACAGTAACATCCTTGGATGCTAAAGTACAGCTGTGTTTAATAAGGGAACTTAAATGGGTTAAGAGACACAATATTTGTTAGGAGTCATGAGGATCCAGTATCTGGTATTGGAGCTAAGCTGCTGTGGGTCTTTAGCATTTAACAAGCTGTGAATCATTTTATTTGATTAACCTGAGAAATCTATTGCTTCTGTCATGTATGGTTGCATATTAACATTTTATGGCCAGAAACATTTTATATTGCCTAATAGAGCCAGTTCATTTTTATTTCATGGATTTCTATCTACTTTTGATAGTCTATAATTATTTTTTTGTTTGAACTTTCTACTAAAACTCATTTTAAAGAAGTTTTTTACTCACAACTAGAAATTAATTTTTTTAAGTAGATTTTGTGTAAACAAATAGATATTGAGTTGACAAAACATAGATCAGTGAGGTTTCTAAAGTGTTAATATATGGGCTTTTCTCCCATTCAAGAAAGATAAATGTAATATTTTAAGTTGATAAATATGTGACTGAATTTAGCAAATTAAAACTGGTCTTGATTAAACTATCATTTAAAAAAACTATAGAAAATAAAAATGAAAAATATTGCAATTTCTTGAATTGCTCTAGGTACTTTTAATGAATGAAATTATTCTACTGTATACATTGAACAATGGAGAGTATTCATTTATGCCATATTTACTTGCAGAATTTACACATTTTTTACAAATACTTCACTGTCAAAATTTTGGCTACATAAATTACATGGGGATTTCTAAAACAAAAAAAAATCATTGAAATAATTTGTAATATAATGTGTAACAAGCTCTAAAACATTTTTGTTAATTACAGAGATGTATGTTGGTAGATATTTAGGTTTCTCCATTTCATGAAGCAAGTCAAGGAGCTGTCTGACTTTAAATTGCAGCATTTCATGAAAAACAGCTACCCATCATTTCATAATGAAGTCGCATAGTTAAGCAATTTTTTTTCAAGTTCTGGAAAATATCCATGATTAGTTCACAAAAAATATGGGTTTCTTTAGCCAAACGTTTTTTGTTTTTGCCAACATCTTACATGTCACTCTGACGCACAACTCTTATTCTATCCTCCAATCCCCAAATCTTCAGACAGTCTTTCGTAAGGTTTTGTAACTGGTGTAAAAGCATAAAAATTGGCATACTATGAAAAACCAAATTTTATTTTGAATTATATTACTCACTAATGAAAACAAAGTCCCATACCAAATTAAAATCAGTTTATCTCAAATAAATTGTGAAAAGTTAATAATTTAGATAAAAAGGACAGTTAATTTTGTCTGTATTCCCATGACTGAATAATGTTACTGTATATTATAGAAACAGTTTAATAGGTCAGAGAGAGAATGTAATTTTCACACCACTTTTGTGCTTTGTAAAAAATCTTGCTTCAACATACTTTATCACCTTCAATTTGAATTCTGCAGTAAAATTCAAATGCTTTCCCACTGTTTGCATAAGAGTTATACTGATCCTATATAGTTCTTTTTATTCAGAACTTTGAACAGAAGACTGACCATTGTGTAAAGCTGGCTACACACCAAAGCAATATGACATATCTCTTCTTTTTGTGGCCAGTCTAAGATTAACCAGAGATGGGACAAAGTGTAGTTTGAGAGCATTATTCTGGACCATTAGGTTGCTTATCTAAATTAATGAGCTAAAAAATTAATAGGAGTGTCTGATTTTTACAACCTTCTAGAAGGGGATCTACATCTCTAAAATGAGGGTGTGTAAGATATGTGAGTGTAGTTACTACCTAATATAGCATATATTTATTTTGAATTATATTTTAATAAGTTATATTGATAATATTAATTGTAGGAACCATACTAAAAATTAATTTTATTTTACAAAAGTGACTGAGTACCATTACCTGAAATTCAACAAATACATAGAAGTTTCAAAAGCAAAACTCTTGTCTAAAAGTTTCATAAGGTTGAAAACAACTTCATATGTCTATATTTCAAAAATGTATTACTATAAATTTTGTCAGTTTTATTTCTGTCTACAATCCATTTTAAAACGGCTGGACTTTTGTTTCCCTACATCATCACTATCATGAATAATTAGAGCAAATTTCCAATTTTCATTTCTCAGTTAACAGGTTTTTACAAATTTAGTTAATTTGCTTTCTTTACAATCATATTTTGATTTGTTCTTTCATACAAAAATCTTTTTGCAATTTCTTGAGTCAGAAAAAATTACATAATTTAGTAAAATGATCAGCATTGGTAAAAGAGGCAAGATGTTCAATGCTAATCTTAGTAAAGCTTCTGCCTTACTACATTTTTTATTTGTATTTTAAAGAAAGAAATTTGGCACTTTTCTGGTAGCAGCATTTAATTCAGCTAGCCATTTATGCTACAAATATTTTTCATGCTGAAAATCATCATTCTTTTAACTGTGAGAAATTTAAAAAAAGTTCCTGCTACAATTTTAACAAATTATAAGTCTCCACGTTTTCTGCTTTATGTTTGTAGCATTTCCATTTTTCAACTTTCTTTATACTTGGGAGCATAATACTTTTCAGATTTTTTTTTTTTAAGCTGGCAATTCATGAGAAATTCATGAAAAATAATTTAAATCCTTCAGACTAAAATAGAATAAAATTAACATGCATGCACATGGATTCTCTGAACTCAATGCACCAGTAAATGTAGCTTTGGGAATTGCCTAGTTTTTAGATGATGGGTACCATAATCACAAATTTAAATGACAAAACCATGTCATAAGTTTATTAAGAAAAGTCAGCTGCCAGAAACTGAATTTTTTTGAACTTGGGAACAGTGAATTTTATGCATAAACTGATTTCTAGATGTCAGGTATTCAGACACCCATTAATTTAGTTATTTGTAGTATATAGCATGTACAATGGGTATATCTTTGCATTTTCACATCAACTTTGGATAGAAATGCCTAAGAAAAAAGTTGTATTTAGCTACAAGAATTGGTTCTTACTAGACTGAAATCTTAACTGGTTCTGGCACTGCAGAAACAAATGTCTTTGCATTATTGCCAAAAATGATGACCACAATCATGGTAGTGTTTAAGTTTTAATTATATTTTAAGGTACACTGATCATTGTCTAACAGACAAAAAGCTAACTTTTACTTCATCTTTGTTGTTTTATATATGAAACTTTTTGCATGATTCTTGAGTCTAACACACTAATCCAGAAGTTGGGAACATTTCAGGGGGGTTTATTTGTTCTCCCAATCTAAAGGTTAGCTGTGCTGGTGAAGTTCTGACTGCAGTTACTACATTTTGCATGCCAATAATAGATACACACATTCTACTCATTGAATGTTTATCAACTTTCAAGGAATTGAAATATGATGCTTTTTATTTTAATTTTAATAGCAATGCTACATATTATACTAATTCTATTATACATACCCTTAAAAAGTCTACCTGGATTGGAAGGTTCTGGCAGGTAGTTTGTGAGATCCCTGCCTCTTCTGAGTCAAGGTTCTAGTGTTGAGTCTGTGCTTGGATACTTTCAGTGGCATAGAGGCTTCTGAGTGATCAGTTGTTTATCTGCTGCATGAAGGGCAGACAATAAACACATTTCACAAGCAAAAATAGTTTCTTGCAAAATATATGTAGCCTAAGGCTGCAAGCATAGAAAAGGCAACATTTTACAAACAGTTTAATTTCTCAGGAAGTGAAGCCCAGCAGGTCAAAACAGAGACCCCAGGATCTTTTTCAGTAGTTTCAAGTTCAGTACACAAATTTCTAAACTTTAATGACCTCACATCAGAACATTTTAAGTTTATGAGCTGTATTTTAATTGTTCAATCCTCATCCATTGAAATATAAACATGCCCAGATTATTTACATTGAAATGATAAACGAGAGCATAGTTCTAGAATGTTGGAAATCATCTTCAAACCTTTTTTAAAAATTCAGATTCCAGCTTTTACAAAAGTAAGCTAATCTCACTGTCATCAGCAAAACAGTATAATGTTACCTCTTTGAGGTGATGACAGTAGCAGAAATTTCATGTGTGACTATCCTTGAATAAAACATCCATTTTTGCAACAGATGCTTAGATGCAAAATTGTTTGTCCTAACCCTTGTAAGTAAAAGTTGAGTTTATTTTTAAGTGAGATGTAATTTTAATCAAAAACATGAGTTTCACACCACTTGTCATCACCAATTCAAGGTAGCTTTGTCCTTTTTGGATGAAAACTCCTTGGTTGCATTGAGGCATTTTGCTATGTAACTCAACACTTTGCGGCAATGGACATTATTGCAAAGGGGAATATTTAAACAGGTATAGTCCATTTTATCAGCATGGTGTTGTGTTGAATTTTCTGTGAATTAAGAAATATAAAAATTAACAATCCTCATCAGAGAAGCCATCCAGGAACTACACAATTCCTCTATCATTCCCTACCATAGCAGGCACACCAGTATTTATACAAAACATGTGATAAAAACTTTTATAAGGTGTTCAGCTTTTTATTCCAAGCAACAAACTTTCTTATTTCACCTGATTTGGATACAAAATAACAGCAAGAAATGTCATTAGTATCAGTGCTTTCATCTCATGCCACATTGAAAACCTTTTTGTTTTTAATACCACAGTTTCCTGGTTGCTGACAATTTACCATTTCTATGCCATTCCTCTTATCAGTTTATGCAGAGACTGGCATTTCTTATATTTGAAACAAGATCAAGTTCATCCGTTGGTAGTTCATTGCACAAACACATACCTATTAAAAAATGCTTTTTTGAGATACTCTCCACCTATAAAAGGCAATGCACAATGCATTTCTGTACTTCTGTAACTTAATTTTTGCTGGTCTTTAAACAAATGAAATTACTGCTTTGATTTTGATTTTCATATATTACTACTGTATTTTTAATTGTCACTGTCTTCAGTTCCATCAGAAAATAACATCATGTTTACTTTTTAAATGTCTTCATACACTTGATGTATGAGAAAACACTGTTAATAGCATTAAAAAAAACAATCCTTGGACAAAAATTTTAATTTGTTTTCCATGCAGCATGAAATGAACAAACATCTAGTCTAGCTCTTTTGTGAGTCAGCATTTTGACAATCATACATTCTGCCTTTCTCAGGGGGGGGCAAGACAAATATGCAAAACAGTATTTATTATACAGACAGGGCAGATGGAGAACCTAATGAAAACTTTGGTAGAGTAATATTGAGCAGGCACTGTTAACTGTTTGTATAGATCTAGTGTTGATTTATCACTGACAAAGGATTGTGGTTGTGTAATTTGTTTGGTTTCCATTCATTAGTTGACATAAATAATCATAGATTGTAACTACATAGCATTTTAGATGTAATCCATAAAACCTGATCACATGCTATAAGTTGCCAGTCCTTGCTTTAGACATTTTGTTTTGCATAAATGTGTATGGAACATGCATTCCTAGTCTTGTAAATACTTTAAAAACATATCAACCAATTTTTATATGATGTGGCAGCAGGTACCCATACACCCTTAAATAGTTTAACAGCCATATTTATAAAGCAACAGAATTATTATTTGCATTGATTTGAGCCCACAATACTAAGCATTATATAAAGCTAAGTTCTCTGTATGATGTTAAAATATGTGATGTAAATTACTTTAGATTTTTTTAAGAAAACCTGTCAGCAAATGAACTGACAGTTCAGTTAAGAAATCAGTGATGGAATTTTGTTTTTCGAAAGTGCTTGGGGCTAATGTAGTGCTTAAAAAATTACTTATCTTTTTATACTATTTTTTTTTACCAATTATATGATATATCAAGTTATACTTTGGTCAGATCCTGAAATGCAATACTGGATTTGGCTAATGTAAACATTTTCATGAAAAAAAAAATTTTTTTTTTTTGTAGTGGGGTTTCCATTCCTTTTCTGAATAAACTGAACAAGTGATGAGGATATTTGTAAAACTTGAATCATTTGGTTGTCTGTTTCTTGAGAACACTATTATGGTTATTTTATAAATGTTTTTTTTTTTTTTAATTCTGCTGTAGGCATTAACTGGAGTCTTTGAAAATTTTCTATTTATATTTTCATAATTTTTTCAACTATTATAGTCTTTGTGTTTAATAAGAATTAATGCAGATAACTTTGTGTGATCAACACCATATAAAACCGACACTATACATATGGAATTATCAAATCAATTTTGTGACCATAGGTTATTCAATTACTAAGATACAAATGCTAGGATTAACATTGAAAAAATTGAATGATGTAGTAGTTTTACTGAATGTAACTATTCCTATGTAAAACAATGAAATAATTAGGCCACTTGTTAGAATTTATAAAGTGAATGATGGTAGTCCTCCTCTCTAAACTTCTAAATTTGCAATTTTTGTATGTGTGGTATGATTATCTGTCTTGGAAAACATCTTTGTGAAGGATCTTCAGTTGTATATTCCATTTTAATGATAGGGCTCAAATATTGGCTCAGGATTATTTAAAGATTTTCAACTTTACAGTTACATATTTGTTATAAGTGATTTCTAACATCATGTTTTATACATTCAAAAGTAGAAAATAAAGTTTACTGTTTTGTAAACAATATTTTTGAGAATTTTTTAAATGATAAATATCTATATTATATCTAGTTTGTTTAGTTTCTACAAATTATTATAAAACCAAAAAATTCAAAAGATTTTTAGCCTGTTATTGTTTTCTAGTTAAATTTATATTCTGTTATTCATCTGGTGTATACAGAGTGAAGTATTTCTGTTATTTGCTTTTCATGTTGTTGTGTATCTGAGTCAATTAAATACTGTTGAATTTTTTCCAACATATTTCATAGCTTAAATCTGAGTTTGTACTGCACTGGCTATTGGTTTGTTATTTGTTTTGCTGTTATTTTTAATTGATAATAACAGTTGGTCAATTTATCATTTATCTCTATATTTTTCAGGCAAATCAAACTAGTTATTTTGTATTATAGCTAGCATTTGCTGTTTTCTTTTGAATTCATTATTACTTAAATATTTTTTTAAGGTTACAAATAAATTCCCTTGTAATGCAATATGCTATTGTAATAGTTGTTTCTGTTTGTCACTTTGCACTTGACAGTAAGACAAGCATTTTATTTTATTTAAGCTTTTTTTTTTTGGTTTTTTTTTTTATTTGAAAAAGTGATGAAGTGTCTATTTTCATTTTCAAGGAACCAGAAGTTTTCCACTTTTGAATTACTCCAGCCATTTTATCACCACCCCAGGTAACTTGTCTGTTGTTATGCTCTTTGTGCATGATGTGTTTATTAATTTTACTTGCATGTGAAAGTATTTTATATATATTTGCTGCAGTCTAAAAACAAGCAGTAATGCTAGTCTTGCTCATTTGCTAATGCTGGCACATCTGCTTTTAAATTTAACTTTTAAAAAACTCATATTAAAAAATGGTAGGTATACATTTAACTTGACAGATTGAATTATGGTTATTTTATTTTTTTCTGAAAAGCAATAACACAAATAAAATTTGCACTAAGTTTGCCAATGATGCAAATTTTTACATCAACTGTGAAGAGATAATTTGTTGCTCTCAGGTTGAATTTTGAGTCAGATTGAGCATGCTTCTTGATTGAAAATCATTGTACTGATTTTCCACTTGATGATCAAGATCCCATTTGAATCCTGGATATTTATTAAGATTCTGCAGCTGCTGATCATCTGCATTTTATTGACCATATTAACACAGTCAATCAGATTTTGTTGACTGCATTAAGAAAGCCATATATTGTTGAAGAATTCTATGTTACTGTGTTGAATTGGTTTTTGACACCTTGGACATTGAGTTCTACCATGTATACTTAATGGTGTTGGACTGTTTTTCATTGTTTGCAAATTGGTAGCCCTAAAATTGAACCAAGGTAGTATTATTCTCCAGTCAGTGGTCATATCAGCGACAGTTGTGAGATATTTTATTAGTCAAGTAATTGGTTTCAGTTGCTTAAATCAGTTGACCATTTGTCTTGCCCACCAGAATGTTGCACAAAACTGCTGCCTGTTTATCAAGAGATTGTAGAAAAGCAGTGCATTGATTTTCCAAGATTATTGATTCTGATGCATTCTGGATTTTTTCCTATCTTTTTTTCATTTACATAATTTTGGCTATTCTTTCATGTTAATTTTAAAATGTGTGGGCAGTAATGTTGTTTTAAGTAAAAGACTTCTTTTTTTCCCTTTTTTTAAAGAAAAAATAAATTTTGAATGAACATTGTTTTTAATGCAATGGTTCAACAGCTGTATTTCACCAAAAGAAAAAAAATAAAACAAAAGATAATTTTACTTGTTATGAGATACATTAGATTTTATTTTTTCCTGATAGTTATTTGTAGAATATTTAATATCAAAGATTATAAAATTCACTAGTCCAAAGTCTGCAACTCCAAGTATTTGGGCTAGTTTATAATAAGATTAGTAGATATTAGAAATATGATATAATAAGCACTACAGAGACATGTGAAAAATCTCACAATAGAGATTTGAACAGTTTTGAATACTTCTAAATACCAGAGTTTCAGCAGGGCAATACTTACTTTGGCTCAGCCTGAAGGATGTTCCACTCTTGTTGCAGTGATATGGCAACAGTGATAGGTTGATAGTATTTTGTTATGCCAGCAAATATTGGTCTATGTTATCCTAAGCTTCCTCATTAGATTTGAGATCAGGAAATTTGGATAACAGTTAAACACATTGATTGTCCTACTTTATGAAGAATAGTTTTAGCCTTAATATGTGGACATTGATGTTTTCTTGTTGGATTGTTATTTACAGTCTTTGACATTGTAGAGGTAGATAAAGAATTTGAAACAAATTATTGTCCATACAACTGGGATATTAGATTCTAGTTTAAAATAATTAACTGGATTTGAAAATATGCTTACATCAACAAGTTCTGTCATACTGTCAGGCACAACCTTCTGTAAATCATTTATGTTAACAGCAGTATTGTTGCCATAAGTAAATACTAAATTGAATTCACTTATGTGAGAACATGATCTTAGATTAAAATATCACTATTACAGATTTTGGACTGTATAAATTGATTGCAAGCATGATAATGATATTTATTTACGACTTTTCCAATGTATGATCACCTATATTCATGGGCATCTGCAAGGGACACTGATGCTACCCTGGAAAGTTGATGGTGATAGTGTAATGATGGCATTATTTTTTGTCTGATTCACTATGCTCACTGATGCATGGTGATAGCCAAAGGCCAGAAAGAGAGTAGCACTATAGGAAGATACAATATAAAATGCTGACAGTGTGTCCATATGTTCCTATAATTTATCCTGCAGACATTTTTTGTTATCCTCCTGGGAAAAATCCTGCAGGTGCCCATGCCTATATCTTATGTTGTGATCTCAGCCTTCTGGTAACAGGATTAATTGGTACATTTCATGTTCTGTTAAAGAGTAATTCCATAAATGAAAGACCCAAATTTTGGTTTTATGCTGTGTAATAATACAGGTTTGGTCAGGCCTACACCTGTTTTTTGGTGATGCCTATAGTTTTATAACTTGATACAAAGCTGCTTACAATGGACACACAAATACTCAGTGGAACTGCATCTGAGGCCTTCATTAATTATGCCTAAGGTTGTGTGTGTGTCCTGTTGTTTTGTATTATGGTTTTGAAATTAAATTAGTTTTTAAGCAATTATGCACACTTTACACTGAAAAAATCTTAAGCTGTTTTTTTTTTTTTTTTTGCAGTAAGTACATATGCTACACATCACATGAAAAATGGAAAAGAAGAAAATGTGCATGAGCACTGCTTAATTGATGATACCATTAAACCTTAAACTCATGTAAAAACTAAAGTTAAAATCTGACAATATAATTTCATTTGCCTCTATAATGAGAAGTAGAAAATGTACATTTACTAATTTATTTGATTTATGTTTTGATTAGATGTTAAAAAGTGAACTAAATTTACTGATCACCTGATTTTATTTTATTAACCCTTTAGTTATTACAAATAAATAATATCTTAATTATAGACAATTCTCAAATACAATTCTAATCCTAAAACAGATCTTGATCTACATAATTATCTAGCTCTTAAATAGAAAAATATTAAATGTAACAATTAAAACATTCACATTTTAATTTCTTTAGCAGTTGAAGAGAAAAAACAACTTTGAAAACATGAAGTTTGATATGATACTAATCAACTCAAATGCTTTAAAAATACATTTCAAATAATAAATTTATGCACATTTCTCTATTTTTACAGGCTTTAGATCATGCAATTGTTATTGGCATCCTTTTACAAAAGTTAGGTGATGACATGAATTTGATAAAATATCAAAAATTTTAAGTTTGTTTTTTATCAGAAAATAATTTTTAACTTGACTTAACATTTGATACATAGGAGTTATAACCAAATACGATCATATACAAACTGAGAAATGATTTAAAAGAGATCTAACTATTAGCATTAATTACTATCAGCAAGAACTGATCATTGAAATATTAAAACATGGCCTGTTGTACAACTTGTTACCTCTTTAAAAAGTTCAACAAAAAACAGCAATGAACATAATAAAAAGAATAAAGAATATATCTTCTTACTGTAGATATTTATAAATATGGTTAATTTTCAAATAAGACAACTTAGGAAAGAAAAAACCTATTTGATGCAATGTTGTGCATATGTATGTTCTTGTAAAGTACATGAGGATATGTAAAAAGTTTCAGAACCAGTCCTTATATAAATAAACTATGCACAGAAGTTTTTAGTAGGATTATTCTTTGAAATAGTTCCTTTGACTTTTAAAATGTTTATCCCAATGTTTGTGAAGAACTTGGAATACTGGCTGTAAGCCATTCTTGACAACCACCTTCAATGTATTGGTTGCACCAGACTGAGAGCATCTTGTTTTTATTCTACTCTAGAATAATTATATTGTGAACTACAAGCCTTGCTCTAAAACAATTATGCAATATAATTTTTGTTTTGTTTTTTTCAAATTTTGAAATAAAATAGCTATAAAAAAACAACTTTCAGAACAATTGGAATTACAATATTATGCCATATCAGTATACAGCTATTAGTTTTACTTTTTCATTTACAGCTGTTTATCTGTCAATCTTTATAATTTGAAGTTTTGATAATGTAATGTCCACAGAAATTCAAGAGTACTGAATCATTAATGAGCATCTCTCTGTTTTAACTAAGGCATTGTTTTCCAGATTAAGGGTCACAACAAGAAAGAATGGAATCACAGAGCTAGCCAGTATCATGATCATTTTCATGAATCTTTTGACTCTTTTTTTTTCATGCTCATCCAACACCATCCTTTTGAATCTCTCACCAATATATTGAGAGGCATTTGTTCTATGGCCTAGAATGTAGAAACTGTTTAAATCCATTTTTATTTTCAAAATATTTTGGGGGACTATTTCTCAGGACCACCACCACCCTAAGCAAAGTGCATGCCTACAGTTTGCACTGATGGTATTGGAAGTTGGATGGCAAGAATTTATCATTGTGTTAATGAGGTCACACTGAGCCTAATTTTGGAACTGCTATGCTATATAATGTGCCAGAATTAAAATAAAATGTTTCTTGCACAAATAGTCAAAATTCATCAAAAAAAGAAAATCTAAAACTGTATCATCTTAGATTTTGTATTAAACACTAACTGTAAATTTTGTTATCATTCTAAAATTAGTCTTGTAAAAATGAAATTATTAGTCATTTTCTGTAAAAAAAATTTGTATTTGCTTTATTTATTAAAAAAAATTTTTGTTTTTAATTTTAGCAACTACAACAATAACATTGCCATCAACTACTGTTGTTAAAGGTAAGATATTTAGATTAACAGAAGCAACTGGAAGAGCATGGAGAAATTTTTATATCACTGGAATGCATTATTTCTAGCCACATAACGAGATTGATTCCTAAGTAGTAAAATGGTCATGTAGTGTGTGAGGTTAGTAATGGTGGGAAGGCTTTGCAGCATGTTGATTGTAAAGAGGTCTGGACTACATTATTTCTAGCCACTGACTGTTGGCTATGTATTATGATGAAATAGATGAAACTGCTTGTGACTTTATTTGGCCACAACTGATTCTTGATCATGGAATCATGGGAAATTTAAGAGCTCAGAAAAATCGATAAATAACATATACAGTCTGACTCCCAACATTTTTTATTGGTGCAATTCTACATTTAATAAATTAAATACTATTGTACAAACAGTGGTGATTATAATTGTTTTTGGCCCGAACATTAGATAAAGAGCTCCTTAACTTGAAAACAGCTTGCTACTGCCAGTTTTGAAAGGAATAATTTGTTTAATATCTAGTAATATATTTAACTTGCAAGTACATTGGATGATACTTTTATCATATGTAGAGGAATAAAGTTTTCAAATTTGAAAATTTTAGAAAATAAAAAGTTGTCAATTGGATCTACATTTTACAGTCTGCTACTGCATTATGATAATACATCAATTTTCCCACTCTTGGTGATGAAGTTCAGTATCCATTGACAATGCTAATGTTCAGAAAATCTATTCATATTATTATACTTTTAGTTTAAGGTTGAGCTAAATAAAATTGTTTTCTAATTTTTAGTTTGAAGTCTATTCAAACATACCTCTCTTCTCTTTATTATAACACATTAAAGTATTTTTGTAGCATTGCATGGTTTTGAAACCACTAGAAAGTTGAAATGTCATATGTATTAAAGTTTGCATATGTTTTAAACAAAATGTTTGTGCAGTTTTCTTTTTTCTTTTACATTTTTTTGTTCTGCATCAAACATCATAAGTTAAACATGAAAATTACTCAACACTTAAAACAAGTTTATCTGATCACAGAATGCGTCTTAGATAGGTAATGGAAATATTTGATCTAATTATTGAAATTTTAAATTAAAAAAATACTGTAACTCAAATATTTGTAAATTTTTTGCTATTGTTTCTTTACTTTGTCCATATTGGTTCTCCATACTTCATGAAATGTATTTAATTTTTAATTTATTTACTACTTGCATAAATTAGTTTGGATGGATATGCAACCGTTGACAAATCCAAAACTTTTAAACTATGCCACATTATTTTTCAGTTTGTATTGTTGATCCATGTGTCATCGAACAACAGTTACATGTAAAACTGGGCAAAGTGATTGGCTGGATAGAAAAAGATGGACAACCTGGATTAACTCAGGATGATGAAAAAGTACATAGGTCAGAGTATCTTGAGAATGGTGTAACAGTGAATATTGGATGCAATAAATGGTAAGTGATTAAATTCAGGCTGAAGAGATGAATTAATGTTGAGTAACATCTTTTATTTACACTGTAGTGTTATATTATTTGTCACTGTAGCCCCCTACCCCTTTTTCTCATTTAAAATAAATTCTAATATTTATGTAAAAAAAAAAAAGCATCATTTTTGCATCAGCCAGCTAGAAAAATATTTAAAAAACTATGATGTCTACAGAAATTGGCTTTCTTAGCAATTGTGAAATGAAGAATACATCCAAATTGGAAATGCATGCAGGCAAATTTACAGCTTATTTAGATCTTGAAGAGCCTGCAAACCCAAATTTTCTTTTTTTTTTTAACCAGGCATTACATCTTTAGAAGTAATAAATATTAAATTATTAATTATAATGAAAATTCTATTTTTTGCACTCTACAAATAAATACCATTCACATCACAAATATGAAATTTAAAAAGACTATATTAGCCCATAAGCCAAATAGAGGAACCTTCCACCTAGGGAATTTATACCACAATGATTTTTAAGCAGCTTTTAGCATACACTTGTAAACTTCATTTGTTTTCTACCTGACAATTGCTGATTTCACCTAATTTTTGGTGACTTAATATAACTCGTGTCATTAACAATGCTTGAAAATAGAAATAGAGGTAAGGATAGGTAGAAGTCTATTTTATCAATATAATTCTGCTAAACTATATCAGATGAGATATCAATGGAAAAGTCTTTGAATACTCTACCTCATGGTGTTACCGTTTGCATGTAATTATGCAAGAATGATGTCATACCTGAACTATGTTATGTGAAATATCTAATGACTGCTAACCATTGTTCAGACAACCATAGCTGCGCCAGAAGTTGTAAAATAAGCATGCCCATCAGACTATTTTGTCTTCTGGCGAACCATACTGCAAGATGGGCAACAGTCAGTTTCAAAACTGGGTAGGGTGGGTATTGTCACTGGAAACACTCCAGCAATGAGGTAAGGCAGTCATCACAGAGAACCTTACAGTTCAGCATGCTCTTGAGGGCTACTAGATCTGTAGTCAACAATAATACACAATTGTAACATTTCACTTTGCAGTTGTCAAGAAAATATATTCACTAGTATGGCACCATTCACTGCAGTTTAAGGATGTTGTGTAACTTGTTTTCCACACAATATGCTCTTATTTGAAAGCTATTGAGAAGCTACTACATGACATTAGTTTTGCTGACTCAATGATTGAGTCATGGGTGTGTGCCAGTGGATCGATTCATTGTGTTTATTGGAAAGAATTACAAGAGTAATGCATGGGCACATACATACCATATAAGTGCTATTCAGAAAAGTGCAGTTCGTAATTGATGAAGTCATAGCAGAAATTAGTTCAACAATGAGAAGGCTTTTTTTTTTAACTCATGCAAGATGTGAGCACTACTCACTAATGTCAACATTGTCATGAAATATACTGTAAGTACAAGGACAAGATCTGAAATGATGGACTAGGATGAACTGCAATTTTGGATTCAGTGAATCGACAAAATCTGATTGGTGTTGAGTTATTTGAGTTACAAAGGAGAACAACTTTGATCTGCACCTGGCATGTGTTTAAAAGTTGTCTTATCACCACACTTATGGTTGGCATCTGTCTGTATGCTTTCTGATACTTGTCAAGCTGTTACATACTCACCTTTGAGTGGACAATTTGCTGATAAACTGCAGGTTGTTTGCATCCAGATTATATATACTAGATTCAAGAAATCCTATTGACTTGGCATTTTAACAGACAGACAATTGAATGCAGAATCAATGGGGAAGTATCATTTGATATTTGATTCAGCAGAAATTACCTAGCCTACTATAGATGGTGTGTGAGAAGACATTCATGAGCATGCCATGTAGATTCCACATTGGAAATAGTGGACATGACTGTTTCTGAAGACTCAGATCTACAGGCATTGATGAATACACTTGAAAACTTCATAGATCTCTTAAATTTAAATTAAAGAGAGGTTGTTGAGTCTTCATCTGGTGCACAGGCTCTAGTTGAAATTGTGAATGATCTTCTAAAGGCTGAAGCAGTTGGAAAAGTAGCATTTAAAGCCTTTGTTCAAAAGAGACTTATTGACAAATCTGAAATTTCATGCCCTTTTCCAAAGCAATCGTTCAAGACATTTACTTTTCTGAAAAAGAGCAAGAAACTAAAGTCTTTGAAGATGAAGATCATCAATTTCATAGCACAACACAATCATTTGAACAATTGAACCTCAGTCTGCAGAACATACTGTCATCTCCACTTGGTCTGGTTGTATGCATCAACTCGAAGATGAATGACACCTTGCTGGTTGACCATCCTGAGATGACTTGGGTGCACATACTGTTGATAAGGAATGCCCTACTACAGTTATGCTTTGTCTCAGAAATTTGGAGAGTTGGTTGGGAAAGTGCTCATTGTTTTCTCAAGGTGAAGAGAATTAAGCTGAGAGGAGATGATGAAGATCTCTTTATCTCAGGATGATGATGACACATCTTTTTGCACCGTTTCCATGTGGCTGCATCATCTATGACTGACTTTATCTGATTGCCCATTACTGATGTGTTTATGCTGTATTCCTGCATCATGGTAACCAACTATAACATAATGTATACCTTGGCACAGACATTGCAGACAAAAGACAACTGTTTGACATAAAATGCCTCATCAGAAAACATTATGCATCAATGTGTTTAGCAATTCTTGCACTATATGTCTTTTTTGGATGTGAGTCAATCAGTGCCTTCATTTGCAAGGGAAAGATCATGCCAAGATGTCCTTGGAAAAGCATTTAGCGTTCATACAGATTTTCAGGACAACTTAGTGGTAGAGACAGCATTTCTGAAAGTCATACCAAGCTGGAGAAGATTTTTTTGACGGCAAATTATTGTACACAGATGTGAAAAATTTGCACCATGACTTGACCAGGCAGAAATTTCACGCATGATTTGGTCCACCACTTTTCAGCTATGATGGAACTAAGCTGAATCTCTTGTCATCATGCTGATCATCACTGAAGGTGAACATTCTGAAGATCGACTACCAAATTCATATGGAAAAATGTATATCTTGCACATCTAGACATACCCACCCCAGCTGGACATGGTAGAAGGCTGACAAGAACAGGGATCCTGAGTATGACTGCACTGAAGATGACATCCTGTCCCAAGAGTTGGTAGACATTCTGTCCAAGACTGTCCTTCTCCATCTACAACTACAATGATGATGATGATGATGATGATGACAACTCATCTGTGCTAGCCTACTGACTGCTGAATATGCTAATCAGTACTGATAATGAAAACAGTCTATTTTAAATATTATTTCATAAAATTAATATTTAGCTATATATATATGTGTGTGTGTGTGTTTGTGTTTCTCTGTCCTTTTTATTTATGTTAATTTATATAAGCCAATTATGTTAAAATGTATATTAAACACAAATGTTATATTATATTATATTGTCTTTATATCAGCCACTACGAAGTTGTCATGATATCACTAAACACTTTTACTCTATACTGTAACAATATATCTATAGGGAATTTAAATTCCTTTCCATTTATACTCAATTTCATGCAATTTAGTGTGTTATTAAAGGTATTAGTGGGAAATATCTCCAATGTTTAGTTTCCAGTTATTGGACATATGATGGTCTTACTTCCAGACTTTCACTTTGGAATAGGCAGCACTTGCCAAATGGAAAACAAATAAATTTCAAATTCTTATGATATAAGGCTATTAAAAAAAAAAAAAAACTCTCTTGAAAATATCCTTTAGGGGATTGAGGTTATACCTGGCCCACAAACTTTATGCATTCTTCCATCAAAATTTAACTATTCTCTTAAAGCAAATTCATGCAGTGCAGTAACAATTTTCATATAACTTTATCTTGATAAATTGTGTTTGATATTAGTAATAAGGAAAGTATTAAAAGTACCACATTGTTAAATAGTTAATTGTTGTTACTTTCAAAGCTGCCATTTTACAATAATATTACCTCAGAAATGGCACCAATTGTGTAACTTAAATCCTGTACAGTGTACCTTGGCATGATTTTATTTCTTTATTACTATGATGGTAAAGTTGTTATTGCTTATCTAATCATAATTTTCAATGTGGTAACTGTATTAAGTTTTTTTTGTTTTCCTTTTACAATTTTCATTTGCTTTATGTTAATATTGTAATGTAAAAACTGTGCATCTTATCCCCATTTCTAACATTCTTTTAAACACTTATAATATAAAAATATGTAATGTTTGTTTTACTTGTTTGTATGTACTACATGTGTCTAAAACACTTTCTATAGGTATAATTTGAATGTAGGAAAAAATGTCAAAGGCAAAAAAATCAAAGAAACAAAGTCACAGAAATAAAATCAAGTATGTAACCATACAGAGCAGGAATTATTATTATTATTACCAAACTTAAACACAAAAAAAAACCCTAAATAAACTTCTAAAAATTATTGGATAATCAAATCTACTTTATCATTGAGACATCAGTAACTTTTTTTAAAATTAATTTATTTAAAATTATTTATCTATTATTGATCAGCAAAATAAACTATTAATTTTTTCCAATCAATAGGCTTAAACATACTACTTAATCTGTTACTTGACTAATAGATAGTCAAATCTATTTGATCATTGAGGAAATTTAGTATATTTTTTTTTCTTCTTTCTCTCTTCAGAGCTTATAATTCATAATCAAAAGTATTTGACTAAGACATTTAATTTTTTTTTTAATTATTATCCATCTTATTATTATGGTTCACACAATCTTACATCAGTGGTTTAAATCTCTCAGTTGCTTGTCCATTGTGCAGGTAGACTACTCTCTTTCTCTCTTGCCAAATCAGGAAAACCATAAATGTTGGGTTTTTCTTTTTTAAACATTACCTCTTTAAACATATCTTTCATTTATTTTAATAAACAAAACACACATAAGACGATATATTTAAAATTTTACTATTTCTGTGACTGTTTCCGTGACTCTTTTTGCCTTTGACATCTATTCTGGACACCTTATAAATAATTTGATGTAATTTATAGTTCTGTTTGAAAATAAAATAACTTTCTATAATTTAGATATTGTTTTCAGTGCTCAGGATGTACTTTTGTTTAGTATAGTGTTCACACAAGTGCTACAGAAAATTTCAGCTCTTGAAGATTTAGTCTTCTTTCATCATTCATGAATTTCTAGTCAGGATAAATATTGTCAATTTATCATATAACAGAAAAAAATGATAATATATTAATTGCAATAAATCAAAATATAAATTTTCTTACATCAAAAATGAAAATAATTATACAATATTAAACATTAATTAAAATAAAGATTATTATTATTATTATTGTATTGTATTATATATTTAAGTAGTCTTTTTCTTCTGAACTTTTAGTTAAAGTATTTATAACAAAAAATGAAATATTTTACACATTTTCACATGTAATTTTTTTGCAGATAACATCAAGTGATTGGCACTAATAAAGGACTATTTACATGCATAGTTATTCTGCTTGTATACTATGATAGTATAACAGTGGTTTTATGCACAGTGTATATGCAATCATTTCAGGTTACATACAATGTATGTCCTTCCTTCAGATGCCAGTGAGATTTTTACAACCTAAACATTTAAGAAACAAAATTATTTATGTCAAGATTAGTTAATTGGAGTAAAAATAATCATCTTGTAGTAATATTCACTCTGTTCCTTTCCAAACAAATAAATTTAAACTAATTTTTTAATTACATTTGCATAAACTATGATATGTTGTATGCATATTTTAACTATGTAACATTGATTTTCTACTTGTAGTACATGCACTGATGGAAATATAACCTGTACCACATATGTATGTGAAGGTATACATTTTCTTCTTCTTTTTGTGCAGTTTCAAAATTTGGCTGAGAAGTAAAATTTGAAAATTTGCAAATAATGTGTTTACAGTTTAATTTATTCATTGGGTGAAATGGATAACAGAAATATACCAGCTACTTGTCTTCTTTACTGGACCATGATTCTTATGGCAGTACACATTATTTTAGAAATTATCTTTTCCATTAATTAATTTTAAGTATTTTTTGGACTATAATTAACTTAGTTTATCTTGACTGCTTATTAAAATGGTTTTTGTATCCACAGGCACAAACACTAGCTGTGACATTACCAAATTTTAAAAATTCTAACAAATAGGTTGATTTCTCAATAATAATAAAACAATCTTTTAATAATGAGAAAGTTGTTTCCATAAATAAATTAAAATTTTCTTTCTCTTGTAGCAGTATCTTTAAAGAAATGTATAGTAAATAATTTAGCCAAAAATATTCTGTTCACTATTTACAGAACTGAATGATAATGGTATCACAATACTACATTTTTAAAATTGCAAACCAAAATTTTCATTTTGTTTAATTTTCTTTGTAAATATTTGTTGATGCTTTAGGTTTAATGTGCATACCTTTACCTTTGTTAGAAATAAAACATTAATTTAAAATGCACAATTGCTTCCAAATTTTAAGCAAAACTTATTGCTATATATTACTTTAGGATGTCACTATAGTGAATGGAGTTCATATGGTGAGTGCAGTACCAGCTGTAATATTGGATACCATTACAGGACCAGAAGTCGAACACCTGGAAGAGATTATGCTTCATGTAATTTACCAATAAAAGAGATAAGTGACTGTAACTTTAAACCATGTGAAGGTAAACAATTTTTGCTCATTGTTTAATATTAATGTTTTAAAGAAAATTTAAGATATTCAACTGATTAAAAGATTTTTCAAAATATCCTTTACTTATTTAAATGCTATTTTTAATGACAATACCCATGTTCTTAGGAACTGACTCATTTTCAGTGCAATTTGATTGATACATCAGAATCAGCAATAGTTGTGGACTGCATCAGATAGCATAATTTGATAGTGATAAGCATTACACTTCTGCAAATATGATAATCTTTACAGTCAGTGGTTCTGAGCAAGAATCTAAACCCAGTGGTATTTTGCTTCCTTTTTTACAGCAACATAAAACACACCAGATGTTAAAGCAGGAGATAGGGAATTGTCTTTGTTAGCAACATTATCAGAAGCTTATTGCAGCACTGCAAAATGTGCAAAAGAATATCCCTCCAACTAGGAAACCACACAACCAAATTTTTCTGATTATGTCAATGTCCAATATAAGTCAAATTGGTTAATGTTCCCATTTTTCTTTCCTTTGTTCATAAATAGGTTTGATTTGGAGTATAATACAAGGCTAGATCAAGTACAGTAGTTAACTAAACTTTCAACCAGTCAGAACAATGTGTCACAGCCTTTATAACACTGTCACATTGCATGGCTGGCAATGGCACTTTCAGGCTCAGGAGTATTAATTAGCTGTTTGTGCATATCATTGAACTACTTTGTGAGATGATCTTCTGGATAAATAGGGTATTGAAATAATTTTAAAATATGTCTGTAATCATAGAGTAATGCTTGAAGCAAACTACAAATGTTAGTTAGTATTGGTTCTAGCATTGAAAGCCTGGTGTCTGTTTTTAGTCATTGTATGACATTGTGACCATCAGATGACACCATGTCATTTGTGCTGTGTTGAATAACCTACTTTAAAAAGGTCAAATGTATCAGTTTTGTCTATCTTTGACACTTATTTGATTTTGAGATATTACAGTGTACTCAAATTCAGAAATTCAACTCAATTTCATTTTTGATAGCACAGTCTATATTTAGCTCTGCTTCAAATTGTCAGATGTTTGGAGTTCTCAAGACCAACACACTCAGCTGTTCTTTGATTGGATATGTTGCAGATCTCCACGAAAACACCATGGTGAATACTGTACACCAGAAAAAAGAAAGATAGGGAGAATTGTAAAGACAGTGATTATCAGTTTCAGTTTGTTTGGCTTTTAGTCTCATTTGTATAGTACTAAATCCAAGACACATGGTGCATTTGGTTAGCACACATTCTTCCAATTTGTCCTCAATATTAGTCTATGTAGCTTTGCTGCCACAATTTTCCTTCTTGGTTTTCTTTGTAGTCTGTAGCATATCCTTTGCTCAATGCCAGCCTCTAACATATTTCTCACAGACACTGTATTTCTTGTGCACAGCCATATTTCCACCATTTTCTTCACCAAACTTGACAGCTGACAGCTTTTAAGCTGCCATGTACAACTTGTGTGACTTTACAGGAAGCATTTCGAGATAAGCCTGATGATCTGCTAGTAGTATTTATAATTAGAATTGAAAAGGGTAGATAGAACATAATTGGTGAGTGTGTGCTTGTTACTGAGTGGATCAATTTACATGCTTCATTGAGCACATTAATGGTGAATTGTTGGCAAATGTTCTGGACAGTAATTTCTGTAATTTGTTTCAAATGAACAATTTTACAGTTTATTTCAGAATATAAAAATTTGTTAAAGAAATTTCAATGACTATCCATAGATAAGTTTATTTGGAATGTAAGTTGAGGTCTGGACTTTTGGAGAAACAATATAGTAATATATGTCAGACCATAAGCCATAGATTTAGTTTTGTTTAATCAACACATTCAAAAGTTAGAGAACAAAATTAAAATAAATAAATTTTTCCTTTTCTTTTTCTCTTTTAATAAATACAACTTAGTAGCACCTGACAAAAATTTTAACTTATCCAAGCACATTATTAGAAGCAAAACAGATAAATTCTTTGTTTATTGTAAATCAGTAATATATGTAAAAGCTATTTTAAGAAAATAACTTTAAAATTAATATTGCAATAATACTGATTAGATAAATTTCAGAGTCAGATGTTTTTTCAAAAGCAAACCGTGTGCCTGCATGCATGCGTGCATTTGTATATGTGTGTGTGTGTGTGTGTGTGAGAGAGAGACAGAGAAGCAATGGAGTTTATCTGGAAAATATTTTACTTTATTTTTTTTTAATTACCAGTTATTGCATTGTGCATTATTTTGCAAATAATTATACAAAATTCTTATAAAGTTAAAGCTTAAATGTAAGAAAAAGACAAAAAATGTTTATATGCATAATTTTTTTTAAATGACAAAGCTAAAAATGCAAGAGGGCAGAAGATACAAGCTGTTGTAAGTCCTTATAAAGAATTTTAAAATTCCAATCCTGAATATAGGCATATTGTGTTATAAAATTAAGCTAATTAACCTCCTTTTAGCTTCACAGCTGAGTCTTCACAAAATTCGAAAACTTCATTTAATGAATAAAGTGCTGTTTGTTTATTTTATTCTTAATAAAGAGTTACATTTTAAAATATACAGCAAATATATAAAATAACCCATTTCGTATGATTATTAGTTGTTTTGGATTTAAAAGATTGTTCTTGTTTGTCAAATGTTATCTTCTATTTTCTTAAATTATACAATTCAAGCTTCATTATTTTATATACAATAATTGTAGCATGCAAAATTGAATTTTCAGAGATGCTTTGAGTAAAGTGTTTTTAAAATATTTTTAAATACAGTACTTCCTGAATGGTCACCATGGGAAAACTATGGTTCTTGTTCAGCCACAGAAAACTGCACTGTTGGTTATAAAATAAGAAAAAGGATATGTGATGACCTTAAACCAAGCAGAAATGGAAAGTCATGTGTAGGTGATGAAATTCAATCAAAATCTTGTTTTAAAGAAAACTGTTCAAGCAGTAAGTATTAAAATTTTTCATGTAATAAGATAGAATGAGTGGAACAGGTTAGTTTTATGGGATTTTTTTAAATGAACTGGTATGAGGAAAATAGAATGTGAAACAATAAAAAATGTATATTTCCTGAGGAACCATTATTTTAGATGTCATTGTCACTATGCAAGTAATAAGAAAATGTTTTGTAGCGTTGTTTCTTTATTTTAAACTTATTAGTGTACATCAAATAATTTAATTTGTTTAACTCTTAAAAATCAAAATTAGCAAACAAGTAAAATTGCCATTCCTTTTCATAATGATGTTAAAAGTAAATTACAGATATATCACTCACCTAAAAAAATTAAAGGTTACATTTTTAATATTAATAGTATAATCAAAATTTTATTAAATTTGGCATTAGAAACAAAAGGTACCATTAATTATATTGATAATTTTAAATTTACTAAAAGATATTATAAGTATTTGTTTTTAATAAGGGCATATCTGAAAATTATCAAAAAGACTTTTGTGTTATTATTCTAAGCAAAAAAGTTAATTCACAAAGTCAACATAAGTGAATCAAGCATCTGGTAAATCATCATTAACAAAGACATAACTTTGTTAGTAATATTTAAAAAAAGAAATTTACTTTGTTTGTTTTTTAAGTATCTACTTGCTCAGGAGGAAAAGTTTGGGATGATTGTGCAAACAAGTGCCCCATCACTTGCCAGGATTATCGCCTAAATGGCACATGTCAAGACAGCGATTTTTGTATACCAGGATGTCGTTGCCCAGCAGGCAAACTGTTGGACCTTGTAACTGATCAGTGTATATCTGAGACTAAATGCAATTGCTTCACAAAAAATGGAGAATCAGTTCTGGTCGGTTTTGAAGCTTCCAGACAACCACCTTGTAAAAATTGGTACTACAATTTCTTTTAATATAATAGAAAAAAAATTAATTTGTTAATGTTTTACAAATATAGATTACTGTTAAAATGGACAGTTCAGATAACTGATAAACTGCATTGAAAAGTATTTTGTGAACCTGGTGGAATTTATAAGTTGTAATGCTTTCCTCCCCCCCCTTCCATTAACTACCTTAACTAAACTAATAAATAAACCTTTATGAATTTGACTGCATCCTTGAAGTGAGGAATATTGTATATTTTGGATTATAGTACACAGATAATACTAATTTTGTTATAAATGCCCAAGAAAGTCTCATTGTATATATGCACTCAAAATTATTGTTAATTTTGACAATAAATATATAACATTTTGAAGAAGATGCATGAAAAAGAGAACTTCCATTCATATTGTGAATTTATTTTGTGTTTAAACAGAATTTACAGCAAATTAAATTTGCAAGTTTAAACTCAATTTTATTTCAAATTTGTCTAGTACATTGAACTTTATTAACTTTACTAAATAAAGAACTAATACTATACCTATAGATACTTATCCTGCTTTTATTGTTTTCCTGATTTTTTTCATTTTGTTCTTTTTAATTAATTGCCTCGTAAAGTATTTTAAAATTAATTTGATTTAGATAACACTAAAAAAATGTAATAATTTTGTGCAATATATTTTAAGAAAACTCTTGAAATTGGGCAAATTGCCTTTATTTATGTTAGTGTTTAAAAAATGTGATTACTTTAGTCACGACTGTCTTTTGCTTTAAAGTTTCCATTTTACTGTACTAATATATCAATATTGTTTTCCTTTTTTACAGCAAATGCGATCAGGCACAAGGTATAATATGTAAAGATATTCCAAATTGTGAGTATAATGGCTCTGTAACTTATATTCACATGTCATCTCATGATTGTAAACTATGTAGAATATATTCTAACACATTTAATTGTTTTCATCTGTGACTCCAAATTTTCAATGCACATATCTCTCTTTTGAATACATTATATGATATCTGCTTGGTAATTTCTAATTACTTCCTTGTTCAAGATAGGGTTTTATACAATGGAAGAAAACCTAATTTCACCCGAGTATTTAAAAAGGATAACATTACTGATCCTGAGAATTATCCACACACTAAGTTCATTTACAATTGCTAGGAAATTTTAAATATCCTAAAAAGTAGCATTCAAGTGGGTGGTGAACAATCTGTGTAATACCAACAAGGCAATTTTTGCTTTGTCTACATAAAAGCTGACCGCTTGCAGAAAGTAGGACTGCATTCAAAAAATAATTTCTGTGATAAGATTATTCTTAACAATTTAATAACATTTCATCACATACACAAACTTTGGAATGCAGTAATTTTTCAAAATACTATTAAATAAGATAATGTAAACAAAATTCTAATTATTTTATTTCTAAATCTGTTGTTAGTATCACCAAAGTAGGCAGGCAAGATAGATTCATCTGAATATAATCATTCAAACTACTAAAATATTATATCAAAGAGAATATTTTCTGTTTTCATTGCTAAACTTTTAGGTACTATTTACAGAAGAATTTATGTTTATCATTAATTTTAAAAGGATAATGAAGTAACAATGAATTTCAAGTGCTCAGCTGGTAAAAGTTAATCAGCAGTAAAGCTGATTTCACTAATTCTGCTTGTATCTTATTTTTAAAAAATATATCTTTCTTTCACAAAAACGAAAACATTAATTTGGTGTCTTTTTAAAATTATAGATCTGCAAAAGACAAAATAATCACATTTTATTTTTCAAGTAATTTTAACAAACCAATTTAGATAATTCAATAAAATAGTAGTATTAATAATAATTTTTTAAAAAGTGAAATTAACAGAATATTTGAATTTGTTCTTGTCCTTGGTAAAAATGTGAAACAACCATGAAAACGAATAAATATAGATTGTCAATAATAATGTCATTGTTAGATATACATACATCACTTCCAGTTAACTGCTTTTACAAATTTTTTTTTAAAATCTTTCTTATTTCTGCTTTCAGGTTGTGTCCAATCAGATTGGTCTGAATGGGGTCAATGCAGTCAAACATGTGGACTAGGGAAACAAAGTCGATACAGGTACAGTAATTAAATAGTAATTGATAATTTCAGAAAATGTCTTTGGATTTTAAATTAAAAGATCTGATTATTATTTTAACAAATAGTGTCATTAGATAACCACTCACTAATCTTTGATTTAGCCTTTATTTTAGCTGTTTTTCACTTTTTTTATTGTGTGTAATTTCTGCCAGTGTACATATATATTGTATTCATAAACTAACTTTTAGCACCTTTAATCCATTTCTAAATCTTTTGCATGACTTAAAAAAGTAAGTGATAAATTAAAGCATTCATTCATATATTTTTTTCTTTTTTTAGAGTTCTTCTAGAAAATTCTGCAAAAAGTTGCTCAGAAAAAAATTTAACTCAAGAATCAAGAAAGTGCTTTCAGTCAGATTGTCCTCCAGATTGTGTAATTGGTGAAATTTCATACATGAATGGTGATATTATAAATGAGACAGCTTGCCACATTTGGTAAGTAACAACTTCAACAACAGTATATTTGAATATTTTGCTTTAATGATAATGCTATTTACATTGGTCTCGCAGTAAACATTCAGAAGCACAGCAGACTTTGTTTGTTTTTTTTTGACCAAATGTGACAGTGACACCACCAGCATGAGAAATGACATAATATTTTTTCTAAGGTTTGCTCTGTGAGCTATTTTTTTCTTGACAAATAAGAATGATCTAATTTCAAAGAAGTCATTAATGGGTAATTGTGGCTTAGCAATATAAGGATAGATTATGCCACAATTTTATAATGACAGTCCAACTCCTAGACTGAGATGTCATTTCAATTTAGGCCAAGGTAAAAGTGCTCCCTGGCAGACCACAAATAAGGTGTAACAGATACACTAATAAATGATGAAAATAAGATGCCATCTTAACTTAGATTTTATTTCATTTCTAACCAAAACTTTAACCCCATACTTCTGTAAAAAAAAAGTTGATTTTTATGCTGATATAATGGTGAACTATTTACAGACAATTGACATTATTTTTTTTTACTTTGTTTTGGATGAGTTAAAATGGCAACATGGCACATCTTTGATGTGCACCAATCTAATTATTAAGATTTAGATCCGTCAATCCAAGGGTAGCTGATAGCCACCTTTGTTTTGTAAATAAACAACAATAACAATGCTGGCCTTATGGCAAACTTCTTTAATTATTTACTAATCCAATATCAGTGTTATTGACATAAACCATAGCAAAGTTGGCCCCAGAATGTAATCTTGATATACTCTGCTTGTGATATCTTTTAGTGAAGATGTGGTAATGACACATTTGCTTTTTGTTTATAAATAATTTAATAACCAAAACAACTAATTCCCACTAAGGCAGAACCTCTATTTTTTTCATTACCTAATCACTCACTCATTCTTGATAGATGACAAATCATCTTCATTTCACCAAGGTCCCTCATTTGCATTTTTTTAAATTCTAAAAGACTGGTAAGATGTAACATCATTTCATGTTCTAAATAATCAGTAATTCAACTTTAATAATTGATTTCAAAATTTTACAATTATTCTAATCAGATAAACTGTTTATTGCACAACTGGACTTCTCTATTTCTTTTTTAGAAATATAGGTGCAACATTAGCAATCTTCCACTCAATGACATTTTAAGACATGTGTTAAAAATTTAGTATCTTACTAAGTTGAGGGTGGGGTAAGTAATTTAATCTGCTGAAAGTTTTAGAATTTTAAAAGTGATATCATCAGAATTTAGTGATTTTTCTAACTTTAAATCACTAAGTTTGTTAGTAATTAAGATTTCAGATTTGGTATAAAACTAGTATTCATTTCAGTAAAGATGTTATGAAAGAAAGCAATATAGTATCTTGAATCTTTTTAAGAGTCCATCTTGATGCTTAAAATTTATTTTCTTTGGCAAAAGTGTACTGATTTTTAGAGTTCATCTAGATTTTTTGCTACATATTGTTGGATATAATGATAGACTGCAGTAGTTTTAACCTTTTCATACAGCATTCTCTTTTTTTTTTCTTAAAATGTACCATTGATTCCTCTGTAACCAGGTCGATGTTTTATTTGTTTTTCTGACTTTTATTGCATCTGTTTAAAAGAATAATTTTAAATGTTTTCTATGCATTTTGTGTGTATAAAGACTGGCTATCCTCCACACCATTCTCCTCTGCTTGATTTAGGAAACTTAAACCTGGAATTTTTCCACTGGTGAATGCCTTATGAACCAACATCAACATTCATGTTTAACAGTTCACATTAAGTACTCTCTATGGAAGTAGCTAAAATAATAGCATTAATCTTATTTATTATTTGGTATTATAGTCAGCTGCAGTTTATATTTAATGTCATTTTTACCATCTGACTTTATATTTATCATCTTATTGTATCTTAAAAATACAAAGGTAAAATTAACACAACATAGACTCAGCATTTAATTCATATACATTTTTTATATTGGTGAGAGTTTTCTTACAAATTAACAAGCAGAGATGTGTGTAAGAAATTTATTTTAAAAAGAAAAATAGCAGCAAAATTATCTCCATGAAAGATTCAAGTTGGTCTCATCACCAGGGATTTTTAATTTCTACATCAATTTTTGTAACATGAGATTTTCACTCTATGGTGTTTTTCTGCAATCCAAATCACAGTTATGTTTCACATTTTTCTGACACTCAACATTGGTAAATATTACAGTATCTTCCAAATAAATGTACTTTTCATTTAGTTTTTATGACCCCTCTTTTTCTTCACCTTGATGACCTTGGATTATTTTGAGATTAGACAATCAAGATTCAAGTATACACAAGATAGCATTGTCAGATTTTGAACTAAAACATGGCAAAGTCACAATTTAAGTCTTCTGTTCATTTGGTAAAAAGAATATTTCATCTTTCATCACATTTTTAAATTACCTTTGGAAAAAGCCATTTGTGAATTATTTTTGCAGACAGATAATCCATTAAGCCAACATTAGAAGAGTTCAGTTTCCAGCATCCCTTACAAATATACTGATTAATAATACCAACATTACTGAATTAGGGTTTATGGATATAGTAGGTTTATTATCAGCATTTCCATTTAATCAAACTGAAAATTACTGCCATTATAAGTATAATTTTATTTTTTGGGAATGATATAATAAAGAATAGACTTGGAAGGTAAATTACTGCAAACTGTGCATTCTTTTACCTACCTAAGCAATGTTATGCTTGTTGATGAAGATTGCATGACAGATGTCAAAGTTCAAATAAAAAGAGCTAGTGGAGCAGTTGAGCTTTATAAATGCTTCAATCTACCTGCAAATCAATGTCATTAAAGAAAAAAGTTGTGATTTTTTAAGAATGTGCTGGCTTTCCCCTTATATGAATCAGAAATGTAGAATTCCAACAAAGCCATCCAAAATAAATTTATCAGCTCTCAATGTAGATGCCTGAGACAGACCTTTATTATCAAATGGTTTAACAAAGTGAGAAATTTAAGTGTACTTCAGAGAGCCAAGATGTCACTGTTGACAATAACAGTTTGGAAAAGAAAGATTAACATATACTGGTCGCATTTTAAGAATGCCCAACAAAGATTTCTAAGCAAATATGGAAATAGAAGCTACAAGGGAAAAGAAATAGATGGTGTCTAAGAAAAACTATAAAAATAAATACAACTGAGGTCTACCTGTAAATTCATGAGCTGGAGGCAAAAGCCCAGAACAGAATTGAATGTTTTCATCTGATTACTGCACAGGTAGAAACTTAGTAACCAATAATACAGTTGTGGAATTTTTTAATGATAAATTGAAAATCTTAAGTGCCATTTTCTTTTGACTAAATGTTGATTATTGACCCTGGATAATGGTACATCAGTTTTTTTTTAATCATAGAAAATGGTTTGAACATGCAAAAAAAATACTTTACAAATCATGGTTTTCTACATTTCTGCAGGATGCTCATATCCCTGATCATGGTAGGCTATTGGACTACCATAGTCAAGGGCCAAGTTCAATTCCAGCAGAGGATCAACTTGGCTACATGCAAATAAATCCTGTCCATTTGCCTTCCTTTCTTTTTGATTTCCTACTTTCCTTCCACTCTGAGAATATTCTCACTATCTTTTTGACTATTTTACTTTTATTGGAATTGAAAAGTAACTTTTTTTAAAGCTTTCCCTAAATCAGATTGTGCTTCATCTATGACCTGAAGTTCACATTTTAATCTATATTAGATCTGTTAATTCAGATTCCAGAGGATAGTCTAAAGGCAATGGAGAAGCTATTGCCACAAGAATTCCTTTTTTTTCCCATTTATAGTGACGGTAAATTCTAATCATTGCCAATGTTGCAATATTTTAACTTTGGTTTCTTTCTTTGATTTCAGTCGATGCAAATATTCACAAGTTAAATGTGAAGATGTCATATTGTCAAATGGTAAGTTTCTTTTTTGTGTAAGTGTGTATAAAAATTTAAAATTGAACTACAATAGCAGTAAAAAAAACAATATCACCATTATCAACTAAACAAATCCAACTTATGACAAAAAGATTCACCACCACATGCTGAGAATAAGCTTGATTAAATAAGAACTTGAGAAAAAAAATTTAATTTAAAAATTAAATAAAAAGATGAAAAATCTAAAGTTCTGTGCTACAAATCTAGAGTAAATTTTAAACTGACATGTAACATATTAGGCCACTGCCAAAAGATGCTAGTAGCATTCACTGATGCATCAGTTGTTAGTTATGACTACAACTGATTTTTTATTGATAAAAAACCTGACTCGACTTGATGGGATTATCATGGGTTCTCCCTTGGTTCTGTCTTAGCTAATATTTTTATGTCCACCTCTGAGAAACATTTATACTAATGCACAGGTCAACAACTTAATTTCTATTCTATGTTGCATTTGCATTGTTTCTCTGTAAATACTGCTACCAACTTTTTGCAGTGGTTTAATACATTACATGTCAGTTTGAAATTTAATTGAAAACTCTCATTTCTTGGAACACACTATAGTCACAGTAATATTTATAAAAATGTTGATATTCATGTTTTCCATAAGCCCATCATGATGAGATAGTTTAACTCGTCTTTATATCAGTCCAACATTGTTTAGATTTTGCTCTTTTTAACGTTCCAAAATCTGTTAATCTTTTTCTGATTTTCTTAATAAGTGAAATGTTTTTAACAAAATTATTGTAGGTTAATAGTCTTCCAGTTTGTCATAAATAAGAATGTATGTAGAGTACTATGAAAACTCTATCTTCCTCAATTAACTAAACAGTTTTTAAAATTTTGATATTTCACTCTTTACAATTAAAGAAATCTTTGTTGAAACTTTGTTGTGCCTTTTTATATTTCTTTGTGTAGCTTAAAAGTTTCATTTTCAATTTTAAATAAGATTGATTCTCTCTTTTTATGGACTATTTCATCACACAGATCACAGTATTTGCTTTGTACAATAGTGTTCATGTAATGCTATCTGTGGACAAGGCAGTTTGCTGTGTCCATGAGGTTTGCATTGCCACTGTCTGGCAGAAACTACTACAAATTATAACCATAAATTTTTTTTTTAATGGCATCAAGATACTGGTGGATTTCAAACATCAAATTTAACAAGCCCCTCATGAGCCAGTTGGTCATTTTCTTGTTGGTACAAAAAACCCATGTCATTGCAGAAAAATATATTTCGCTATTATTTTTTGTTTGAGAATTTCTGTGGGTGGAGAGAAGCTGTTTGCTGCCCTTTATTTTAATTCTCAGTGCATCATGAGAAATTATTGAAAAAATTTCTTCCTAAACTTTGTTGGTTGAAACTCTAGTGAAGCATTAATAATGTCTAGTAAAACCAAAAAAGTACCTCAAATTACTACGCAGTTAGTCCCGCAGCAACACTGGTGTCATTTAAGGAAGAGCACAAGGAAGACAGTCAGATGAGCAGCTTTCCTACCTATGATAAAGTTAAAAGTTTTATCATTTCATTGAAACAGAAGCACAGGAGGATGCGCACAGCAGTAAGTCAGAATTGATCATGTGTGCTGCCGGCTTCCCACATTGTATTGCCTCAGAACTATATCTGCATACTTAAATATATACATTTGTACTGCGTAGTACTGAAAACTCAAATGCCTTTAACCTTTTCCTTTTTTTTTTTCAATTTTCGTTCTGAAAGATGTTTTGAAATCTGTGTGATGCAATGTATTCAGATATCACCATTTTGGATGCTTCTACAATGATAACCTAGGGAATGTTAATAACCTCATAGTAAAGAGTGACTACCTGTCTCATGAGGGGCATGTTAAAAAATCTCTAACTCAACCACTTTTTAAATGGAAATAGAACTTTTATACCACTTTATTTCTTTATTTAATTTGCATATTAATTTTTTTTAACCAAGTATATTTACCTCTTTTTATTTTTATTTAATCTGGAGTTGTATTTAAATAATAATTTAATAAGGTTCATCTGAAATATTCTATTTATTTGTATTAATATTATGCTGTTTGCTTTTGTTTTAGTTTTTCTCTTTTGGTTAAAAAAATTTGAGTATACACACATGCACACAAATATGCATGCCATAAAGTGCCATGTGATATACACTATCATATATAATATGCACCCCAATTTTGATCTTTAAAAACCCCAAAAACATATAGTTCCCATTATACAGCCATATTTAGCTCATATTTAAGGCATCATCAGATTTGGCCAACTTTAAGGAGAACGGGTGTTATACAACAGACAAATGGCCATCTGGAATAAATTAAATATGGAGATATTTTATCGGACATACATAATAGTTTCACGAAAATCTGAATAATTCACTCACTCAGCTGCAGTAGTGACAAGGTAAACCAAGTCACCGGAATGCCCAAATCAGATTTTCATGAATATCTCCTGTATTACACCATGGTGTTCAAAGATCTTTATGAAAAAATTACATTTCAATAACTATGCCACCCTCATTTATTACACCACTTTGCCTACTACACCATGGCATAGTGACCAAGGTATTATGGTAACATGTATATAAACTCCATGTTGGAATAATCTTCATTCAGTCCCTATTTCCACATACTGTTACACACACCCATGCTGCCAACATGATATATGAGCTACACTGCCACAGATAAAGTCCAAATGATCAACTATGCAGTTTAACATGGAAACAGAGCTGCAGCCCAAAGGTTCAGAGTGAATGAGGCCAACATCATGTCCTGGAAATGTTCTCAGGAGATGATGAAGCCATGCAGTGTTCAAAACGTGCTGATCAGGGCAAGGGTGCAGCCTATCCCAAGCTTGAGAAGGAGGTCCTTTCCTTTGTCACTGAAAGGTGCATGCAGAGTGGTGGTGGTTTACACCACAGAGATATGCGCATGTGCACACACTTTCTGTCTAAAAAACTCAAAAAACTCAATCTATGCCTGACTTTAAGGCATCTCAGAAATGGTGTGCTCACTTCATGGCCCACAACCAATTGAGTATATGCCTGTAGACCACCATCACCCAGAAGCTACCTGATGATTATGAAGATCAGCTGTTGAGGTACCAACAGTTCGTCATCAGAGTCATAGGGAATGCCAACCAGATGCCCATGATGTTCTACCATCCCTACAACAGCACAGTGGCCCCCACCATGTAAAAAACCATCATCATGAAGATGGATGACTGACTATGAGAAGATCCACTTCACAGTCATTCTGGGGTGTATGGCTGACAAAAGTAAACTTCCGCCATACATCATCTTCAAGAGGAAGATCATGCCAAAGGACCAGTTCCTCAGTGGTGTCCACATCCAGGTCCGTGCCAAGGGGTGAACACTGTGTGGGATAGATAGGGTATGCTGCACTGCAAGCTCCTATTGCTGGATGCCTTCAGATGCTACTGCATGGATTCCAAGAAGACAGTCCTGAAGAAGACTTGCACAGACTTTGCCATCATCCCCAGAGGTATGACATCCATGCTGCAGGTCATGGACATAGCTTGAAACCAGCCAGACAAGCGTGGGGTCCATCAGAGGTGGAATACATGGAGAGTGAACACACCTTCATCCCCACTGGTTGTATGAACCAACTCAACATGCCCACCATTGCCACCTGGATCAAAGACGCCTGGGAATAAGTCAACCCCAAGACCATCAAGAAGGGTTTCCTCAGGTGCTGCCTGTCCGATGCCATGGACAGAACCAAAGGTGACATCCTGTGGTCTAAGCCAAGAGATGAAAAAGCAGTAGAAACATCAGAAGGTGATGACAATGATATCTACTACAACACAACTGCTACCATGACTGATGAACAGTTCTTGCAATGGAGAGAAGACAAGGGGGATGAGTTTGATGGATTTCAATCTAGATCTATATCATATAAATGCATGTCACTTATCTTGTATTATATTTATCAATTTCATTTAATTTCAATAAAATTGTGAAAAAAAATATTACTTGCATTTTTGTATTTGTGGTTAAATTTTACACAGAGTTTCAGTATGAACTTGTTCTGTTTCTACCCATATCATTGCCAATATCAATGATACTCAACCGAATGACATTCAGTACTCATATCCCCCAAAACACACAAAACAAGACACAAACAACTATCTTTTATTGATATTCAGTAAAATTGCCATGTGGGATTTTCTAATGTATACATATGTATTATCTCTCATGCATCTGTAACTGGCCATGGCCTCAGCGGTCAGGGAAAAGAGTCTGCGATGTCTGATATCTTGTATAATATGCACCTAATTTTTAAAGGGTAAATTTTCTTTAAAAAAACATGTATAATACATGGCACTTTACGGTAGTCAATGTTTTAAATATATTTATTTATGAAATTTTCTTTATGCATTTAAATAGTTAAAGGACTAATAACATTTTTTGTCTGGCATATCAGGTTACCAGATGCTTATAACTCCCAAACTATAACACACATTAATGGAAGTAAGTGTGCACACAGGAGAGCATGTGGAATGCATTCTCTGCAGATTTTTCCTTGGGATGTAACATTACCACTAATGTATTTTCCTCTATAGCTTAGAGAGTTTTTTCAGCTTGTCTGCAGAGATGCCTATGAACAGAGTTGCTGTCAAAGATTGCGCAGCACTTGGGCAGCTTTACATACTTTTCATCATCACAGAGATGTTTGTTGAGACCCAAGGACTCCTGTGGACTTGTATAAGCTTATCTATAAATTTGAGGAAAAGATGATGCATTGTAATCAGGACACCCACTACACTTATGGACATTGTTGCAGAAATTCAAAAAGTGTTGTCAGAAATTGAATATGGCAATCACCATGGGAAATGCAACAGATATAAAATCTTATCAGGCAATATCCAAAAACAGTTATTTTTACAATGTAGCCAGCCTAGAGCTCTGGCCTCTTGACCAAATCTTGGATTTTCTTCTTGATTTGTACTGAAATTTCTTTAAGTACCCTTCATGATGATTTGAAACAGATATGGAATGATATTATACATAAATGTATAGATACATTGTGACAGGGCAGAGTAAAACTTGTATATATAATTTTAGAAGTAATCATCACTTAAGTGCAGTTACAAAATGATGTATTTTTTTGTGGGTTAGATTACATAATTTTGTTCTGCCTACATTTTTTTTTTTGGGGGGGGAAGGGTATAATATCTGTGTTATTATAGTTTATATTGTTGTTTGTTTCATTTCTTTTTTAGGTTTAAAAGCATTTAAATTGGTTATAATTTGAATAAATTTTTTTAGTTGTCTCATCAACTTATTTTTTCAAAAAAATGTATATGCAAAGAAAAAAGTGGATATAGGTGTGCACTTATCACACTGTGATCTTAACTGAACTTGTTAAAATCACTGAACAAAAAGATAAATTACATGTATTGTTAGTCATTATAACAGTTTTAAATGTAAATTATTTTCATAAAATAATTTATATTCATGTTTTTACAGTTAATGGCAGTTGGTCAAGTTGGAGTTTGTGGTCTTCATGCAGCAAAACATGTGAAGGAGGCAAACGACAGCGTATCAGGAGCTGTTCCAAACCAGTACCGCAGTGTGGTGGTCTTCCATGTGCAGATTTACCAGTGCAGACAGAATCATGTCATGTTGGCATTTCATGTGAGGATTGCCTTTTGAAATTGTTTTTTGTAACTGCTATTTTTTAACAAAAAAATATTTTAAAAACTAGTGCTTATGTATCTGCAAACACAAGTTTTAATTATGTTCTAGTTCATTTATGTTTCTAATTTATTAAAAATGGCCATTAATGCTTGAAGGAATTTCATTTATTTTAACTGCATAGTTTTTTGGCAGTTTCTCTACTGCTTGCATTTTGTGTATTTAATTGCAGTATGTGTGAAAGATGATTTATTTAATATTTTAAGATCTGATTGTAAAGAAATACTGCATTATTTTGTATGTCCTTCACATACTTTTTTTCTCTCTTATAAACTGTTTACATTAAAATGAAATTTGAGGTGATTAGAATATTAATGTACTCAAATTAAATTTGTATAATTTTCAAAGTTACTTTTTAAAAAACTAATCAATTCATTGATTTCTTTACAATTTTAAAGCATCCATCTTTTCACTTTTCTTTATTTTGGATTTGTACAGTAATTAATTTTCAGAATTAAATGGAACAAAACAATAAAATGGTGGCATTGTCAAGTGGAATAAATTTTAAAAATTAATTTAAGTGGAAATCTGGGCCTGTTAACATTTCAAGAAACTCCATACACTTGTTATGAGCATTCATAATTTCTTCTTTTTTTAAGAATTTGCTAGCATGAGAAGGTCTCTGGCCAACAAAAGACCCTTATAGTTTGATATTAATTTCATTTGCATGTTATAATGTTCATTCACATTCATATTTTATATTAATGATGAATTTCATTTCATTGATATATCAACAAAAAATCAGCTTTTTTAAAATTTATCTATCATTTTCTGTTTAATTAAATTGACACGTGTTATTGTCCACATTCAGTATTTGAACATTGATTGATTATCAGTGCTTTTAAAATTTGACTTCTCATTCCCTTAATTTGTCAAGTAAGCAAATTAGACACCAGTGTTTTGTATTCTGTTTTGTCATTGTTATTTTTAGCTACAATATAAGTTTAAGTGCAACAGAGTTTCTCTAGTGTTTACTCTGGTAATCTTCCCTTTGAAGTAGAAACCAGTTGTGTCAAAAGAAAAGCCACAAAAATGTCATTACAAAGATGGATGAACTTCAGATAGGTCCTCCATATCTGCATACAAGTTCCTAAAATAAAAACAAATATGCAAACACACAGCAACAGATATATATATATACTAATATCTTTAAACAAACAGATTTTATATATTTTCATATCAATGTAAATTTTTTGGAATTTATTTTCTACTTCTAAATATTTTACAAAGACTATTATAAATAGGAAAAAAAAAACATATTGCATGTTTTTCCACATTCACTTGCATAATCACTAGTTTGACAATATAATTTTACCCTTTTAAATGTTTTTATCAGAGATGTACAAATATTGAAGAACTAACCTTTTATACACTATATGTACAATGCCATTTTTGTAAATTTTACATTGAGAGTGAACAAGATAAAATTGATTGAAAGTTTTTTCATTGTGCAAGAGTGCCAACATTATAAACAACTATAGAATAAGCAGTCTCAGAAAACTTATTTGATGGAAATTTCTCAAAGTAAATTATAGATATTCATGTGTAAAATATCTTCTATATTGGAATATTTACATTCTTTATTTTTTTCTTCTCTTTAGGTTGTCATGCAAGTGCATGGTCTCTGTGGAATGAGTGTAGTTTAACCTGTGGTACAGGTAAGCAGTACAGAACTAGGATATCTCAGGACAATAGTAGCCATTGTCATACTGGTTTAAAGGAATCAAAGGAATGCAAAATGGGATCTTGTGACTGTAAGTATTATAAGCTAGTCTTAAATGACATATCAAAATTAATATTGTACAATATTCCCAGCTGCCTTTTTTCTGCGTTTTACATTTAACTGTCAAAAAATACTACTTTACTTTCAAATACTCTAGTAATAAATTTACATTTAAAATTTATATTCTAATTTCTTTATATAGTGAAAGAGCAGCTCTGCTTTTGTATTTCTGAAATATTACTTTCGCCATTTTTAATTCTCATGCCATATAGAGATAATTGACAAAGATTATTCGATAGCATATTTTAAATTATTCTAAATGATATCAGATATCTATTTAATGTATTTTTAAAAAATTTTGGTGATTGCATTTGATTAGCCAAGAAAAAAAAATATGACTAAGGAATGGTTTAATCATAAAGGAAAGTTAAATTGGATTTTCTCACTGATTAGTTAAAATTTCTTTATCTCCATACAATATTTTAATTTTTAAAAAACTATTCAAGCAAAGTTTTGAAATAAAAATCAAGCAACTGTTTGTTTCTTAAGAAAATAATACAAAATCAACAAAATTGTAATTAAAAACAATAAAGTAACCATTTAAAAAATCATTGATTAAAATAACTGTTATTGCAATAAACGGTGGTCAGTACTATGTCATACATACTATATAAATATGCTAATAATCATCAATATGCTGGTTAATTGGCTCTTAGCTAATTTTGATTAAATTTTTTTACCAAATAACAAAATGTTTGTAACATTTTATTTTTAGTTCTATTTTTGTTTCTTTTTAGTAAGCTGTGGCTTTACAGCTTGGAGTCAATGGACTACATGTGATGGCAAATGTGGAATAGGCAAGATGTACAGATTTAGATCAAAAATTGCAAGTGCAACTATACCTCCAGGGTGTTCCACAGAAATAATACAGTCTAAACCTTGCAAAGTGGAAACTACTTGCTGTGAGTTTTTACCTAAACCTAAATACCAATCTCTAAGAATCATCTTTTGATGCTTTTCTTAATTCGATTAAAGCTATTAGACTCATGATAACTTAAATTGATTGTAATTGTGCAAAAATAATCTTGAACTGTTACCTCAAAACAATACTTCATACATTATTTAAGTACATGTTCTCCTGATTTATCATTAGAATTTTTTTAATTGCTAAATCAGTCGTCTTCTCTAAGCTAATAAAGTATATCAAAAGGTTGAAAAAGAAAATTTTTGAATAATGTATTCTTATATTTAAAAAAAAAGATTTCATGCTTAAATTATGCTTTACATTAATTGTAAATAATATTTCATATCATCATTCACTAAACATGTACTAATATGTAGTCACAAGCATCATAAATGTTTTCTTTTAATCCAAAATTTAAAAGGTGCAACATATCCACCTTATAAATAATTTAAAACATTTTAATCATTTTCTCAAATTGTGTATGTACTACCTTCAACTTTTTCTCTACAAAATTTTTAATATCCACTTTTCTCAATTTGTAGGGCAGATCAGTAATACCAAATATTTTCAACAATATCACAAAAAAAAAAATTATTACTATTTGAACAGTATGTTGTATACAGGATCAAATTTTCACATTTTTTTGGAATTTATTAAGCTCTGTATTTTGAACTTTTAGATCTAGAGATTTTCCCTATGATGAGAACAAATTCCCAATATTAAATTAGCTCTAAAGTAATAAACATTACAATTAATTACTGAACACTTGTATACTGGTATATTCGTGTATTAAATTTTTTAAAAATACTAATTTAATTATAAAGATTCATATTTATTAAATAGATCGTAGTGATTTGTTGTGGGTAGAACTCAGTTTATCGCACAGATTTGATTTTGAACTCATGACCACTACAGATAGGTGGCATGAATGCAAACCATAGAATCTGTATGATTGAACAAGTTCTACATTAAAAAGTTAATTTTTGTTGATTTAATTTTGCTATGATCACAAATTAGTGTTCCCCCCTTAATTTTTAATACATACATAAACATTTTTGTCTCATATGGCAAATAAAATCTTAAGCATTAAAAGATGGAATATGTTGAAAGAGATTGTTTAAAGTCAACCTAAAGCAATTAGCTGAAATCAAAGGCAGATCATTCATTAATTTTATTTTGTAGCCTGTAGCAGTTATATATAAATGAGTGACATCGTAACAAAATATCAGATGTATTTTTGTTTTATTTCAGCATGTGGAAAGAATGAAGTTTGGTCCTATGATATTAGTTTTGAATTATCCTGTGCTAATCGCCATAAACCATTGACTGAAGCAAATATTACAAATGCAGTACCAGGTTGTCAGTGCAAAGAAAATTACTTCAGGTCTTCTGATAATAGTTGTGTTGACTATGATACCTGCAACAATTGCTACATTAATGGAAAAGTTAAAAAGGTATTTATCTTTTATTATTATTTTAGAAAAGCATATTTGTATTAAGGAAGTCCATATTAAAGAAGGATATTGTTATAATACTGTTTATAACATCATTTGGTATCTCAAGCAATAGCTGATTCGATTTTTAATTGGCTTCAGCATTTTTAAATCCAACAAGGTCAAAATTTTGAGAAAAGTCATTTCAGAGCTTATATATATATATATATATGTATGTATATATTATTTTATAATGTGTAGAAGCCCAGCTTGAAGATGCACACTTAATTGATCAGTTATTATTTTCACCAAAAATTATTGATTTCACAAATACCATATCATGGATTCTTTCAAATTCACTTATTATTTTTCATAATTTTCTTAAAGGTATTATATATTTTTTAATTGTTTTTGCTATGTATAGTATACCAAAGTCAAATATAAGAAGTACAGCATTATGAATTACTTCCACAATTAAATATATATATATAATTTACTGGCACTATTTGAAATGATTTCAGGAGTAAATGTAACCAAAAAACCAAAATCCACCAAATTTAATAGTAGCAATCATTTAAATAATTTTTTCAGTATGCTCTCTTAATAACTCTGAAAATGTATGTCCACATACTTTGGATAGTCATTCACCTTATAATTATGTTATATATATATATATATATATATATATATATATATATATATTTTTTTTTTTTTTTTTTTTTATTCTATATTCAACTTGTCATCATACCCAAGGACTAAGCAACTATAATTTAATGACACCAGATACTTAAGTACTGATAAAATTGTATACGCTCTATAATTAATTTGCTCCTGGAATGGCAGTTAGTAAAAAGAATGTTACATAATTTACAGAAATAATAATGAATCATTAAAACCTTGAAAATATTACAGAAAAATTGCCAATAAAAACAAAATTTAAAATAAGTATTAATTCCATCAATAAAATAAAGGATATTCTCATCTTTAAGCATTTATAAAGTAATTATGTACATTTAAAAATAGCTATCATGTTAAGCCTATCTACTTTATAAAATAAACCCATACAGAACTTTACATAAATAAAGAGACATCTCCTAAGAGTCAGACAGACTATTCCACTCACATATGTACATCATTGCAAGCTATAACATCTCATACTTCAGTCTGCAGAGAGCCAAGTTGTGACCAGGGCAACATGATTTTATAAACTTTGAAAGGTGGTTATTTAGTTGGGCAATGGAATGTGGTAGAAACCAGCAGAAAATCTCCAAGGCACTGGATATTCTACTGTCGACTATTAACAGGGTGACTGTCTAGTTCAGTAGATGCCATAATGTCCAAAAAACTATGCTATATACTATAAGGAGTATAGAGTATTACTCTTGCTTTTATGCCTGAGTAGTCATGTACATATAACTCAAGTTATCACTCTAGCATATCCAGGATGAAGGATGGTAACCATTAAATCATGTAGGTTGATTGAATTTTTTGTGTTGATTTAATTCAACTAAATATGTGTTGCAACACTGAAAATTGACCCTTAACAGTTTGTTTTTTTTTTTTTGTAAATGTGACAACACATGCAGGTGTCCACAAAAACATCAGGCATCATCTCCATAACATAAGGTACAGCAAAAGATTGGAGAGCTGCAAACCATTCTTCACACCATACAATGTCATTTACAATAGGTAACAAAAATGCTGCCATGAGTCTAAGTTTTGATAGTTCTCAGATGGTGGTCATGTACAGATTGGGTACTGTCCACTATAGGAATTTTCATAACAAAATATGGTGGTCTGTCTGCCATGGTATTGGGTGCAATTCTGGCCACTGAACAATCGTAGCTCGAAGTGTGAGAGGCAACTGGCCTAATATATCAACATTCTCTGTGAAGAATTTCTTTCCTGTCTATGCCAGGGCGCATCTGTCCAAAGAGGGCAGTATTTTTATGGAAGATGGTGCCTCATCTTGTACTGCCTGTTGATTCACAGATAAAATAATCAGGGCATTAACTCTGCCATGGCCTGGTAGGTCACTGGGCATGAACCCCGTTGAGTACATGTGCATTATCCTATACTGGTCCTTATAAGTGTGTTCTCATAAATCCACTTACTGGAACTTGCTAATATAGATTCTATGCCAGTAATTGGCTGCAATCCTATAGACTGGAATGGCTGATCTTTCCAACAGTGTCAGCATGTGGCTACTTATGACCATTATTAAATTTGATTTTTTACTATTAACAGAAAAAGTAGGAATATTTACTTAATGTAAAAAGTGATAAAATTTCAACAATTAATCTAATTTGAATTTCATGTTCTTAGCCTGGAGAAACCTGGAAGCAGTCAAACAACAGGTGCCTTAATTGTGAATGTTTGAATGGGAAAGAAGTGTGCAAATCTGGTTGTGAAATACCTACATGTGCACATGTAAGTTGTTTACCTCAATGTAATGTAGTGTTTGTGATACAATCAACTTATTTTTCTTCTTAACAGTGCCTCATTCATAATTATACAGAAGAATAATTTATATAAATATTAATACAAATCACACTTTTTAAACAAAAAAAGTATTTGTTTGTTAATTAAAAAAATAACATGCCTGAAAAATTTTGTTAAAACCAAAATGGTCAGTTGTTACCACCAAAAGCAAATAAACCTGATTTTTCAACAATTATTGCCATGTCTATTACCATGATAATGCATCATCTTGTGATGAAGGTTCAGGTTTCCTTCTCAATGGAATCCAATTTTGTTTGGCAACCTCCCACACCATGGTTTCTTCTCTATCTTATGTACCAGTCTATCTACATGAATTTACGCCAGGCACCACTCCAGTTTCCTCCCACAGCTAACCAGAGGAGATCTAGTATAGATGTTTTGAGTACTTATGTAGGAGTTCTCATGGGTAACTCTTGACTGGCTTGACCATAATTTAAAAGTCCCCAACCATATCTGGAGAAATTTTTGGTCACCAAAGCTGCTCGATATCTCCCCCTTCTAGCTTATCTCTGTGAGATATCTTCAAGACCTCAAAGTCAGGACAGAGGTTCTCAAAGAAATAATAAATAAATAATTGATAAATGACTACATTTTGTATTATACTAAAATAATTACCTATGTATAATGAGATATGTAATTCTAATTCAATGATTTCTCAACAGTAACTTTATTATTTTGTACAATTATTTTCATTTATTTTTTCAAATTTGTATAGATAATTTTGAAAGTAAACAAAATAATTTCCCAGCAATAATGTAATGTACTATTTTTAAAAAGAATCATAATAAGTTTTTGAGTATTGCATTAGTTTATAAATTAGATTATAAATTTCCTGGGGCATTAGTCAATTAAGAAAGCTCTAGCTTATGACTTTCAACATTATAGATTTAAAAAATATTTTTAAGTTCTCTCCCTGATAACAATTTTTTGAAATGAAGCTGAATAGTTCTGTATTAACCTCATATTTAGAATTGTTGCTGTAATTAATTTAAGAATCTAATTCTTTCCAATCCATACTGCATTTAATAAGAAATGTTAAAATGTGGTAAAGTTCAATAAGAAAATTCACATCAGTATTATGGTTAGTTTCTGTGGTCCCATTAATATCAAGATTACAATTTAATAATCTATATGTACATGTTTACAACCAAACAAAATATTTGGATAAATATTTAGCTAGATAGAGACACCTTTTAATTCAAATCATTTTTAAAAAAAGAATATAACAGATTTTACATAAAAATTTCCATTTGCATTTTTAAAAAAAATCTTTCTATGCTGATTTTTGTAATACCAAAAATTTTAAAAAATAAATCTCAAAATCAAAAATACTCAAAAGTAAACAACCCAAACTTTTGAAATTTTTGGCACTAATTAAGCTACACCTTTGCTGAAATTTTGCTAAACTAGCCATATCCTCTCCAAGCTGTACAGTATACTCTAAACAGTGATCCTTCAATACAGAATTGTTTTACAGAATATAAGGTGTCTTTAAATGAAGTGCACAATATCTGACTATAATATACTATATTATACAGCCTTCAGTTCATGTATCTTGGACAATGTACAAGCTTTTGATTTCTTGCTGCTGCTATTTATATTTGAGATTTTCAAACTAATTTTATTTACAGAATGAAGAATTATACAAAGATGTCAATGCCTGTTGCCCCTACTGCAAGACAAAAAAAAGTAAAATTTATTAATAAAATGTACATAATTTTCAGGTAGTGGTAAAAGACAAAATTGTCTTTCATTGGTTTTTTTGGCAAATTGTTTCTATCACTGTCATCAGGTTAGTCTTGACAGCGACAACTACTATTTTTTTTCCAAATTTATTTTATTGAACCAAAACATTGATAAAGCAAATTATTTTTGGTTTTAATCACTACTTGAAAATTATGTCCAAAAACAGTAGTTACTAACTTTACCAATATGATTTTGTGTGTATCTAACTATAATACTATAGCTTGGAAATTTTGTGCATCCAAAAGTATAATAGACTGAAATTAGGCATAGCATATCTTTTAAATTATTATTTAGAAACATGTTTAACTGCTTAATATCTTTTCTGAAAATTACAATTTATTCTTTAAATAACAGACTATAGAGGTAAAGAGAAGTCTGTTAAGAAATTACTGTTTAGATTTTTCTTCATTCATTGATAGCTGCAAATTTGAATATTTGGCTGCTTTGTTTTATGTAAACCTTTTAATTTAAACAACAAAAATAGTTACATTAGGTTAAAACTACATTCAAAAAGTTACATCACAACATTTTCAGTGTTGATTCTAATGAAAAGTAATAATATTAGACAACTGATGCACCTCTTGAAAAATAATGGTTTTCCAGATGTATGCACGATGTGATAATCTTTACAATTTGCTACAATGTGCCAAAGTTATCTGACATCACCAACAATAGAATTTACACTGTGGAACTAATGAACTAATTTGAATAAGCCAGAAGCACCAGAGACAAAACAAGATTCATTCAATCACATATAATCTCATAAACCAGAGATTTATACACAGAATTGCAGGATCAGTTCAATATTTCCATGCCATTGCCAGGTTAGATATTTCACCTGACCATCAGAAGCAACTTATACAATGATGATAGCCAGACCTGTGTACAAACATTATGTTCCAGATACATAAGCAAGTTCACATGCAATGGACAATATATTGTTGAGATTCATTTTCTGATGCACAGGGTCAAGGGTTGATTGACAGTTTACCAACACAGAAATGAATGCAATAGGCTACTTGCATTGACTGATTTTGTGGAGGAATGTCTTACAGACATTACACCAATTTTGCACATGTACAGAGGTATGGTCCCCTTCATGCAAGACCTTAGCAAAATGTTCCAACAAAAAATACTGCCAACATCAATGTGGCAACTTGGTGATGCCACAAACTCACTAGAAACTTTATTAATGGTGAATGTCTGTGGTTGGTTGTAATTTTCAGACTGATTGACTGATCAAGGTGCACAGGTTCCAGTGAGTAAATTTATTATGACCTTAAACATTGTTGCATAACTTTTTTAAAATAAACTTTAATGAAATTAAGCAGACCAAGATTTTTTTCTTATAAAATAATACATATACATAGTAAATAACCAAGTTTAACATAACATGAAAAGGAAAGGATGATTAATTTATTCAAGTCTGCTTTATTGCATTGAAAATGAAAATGTATTGTATTTTATTTTCTTTTAGCTAAAAACTGTGACATGCACACAAACATGACAATTCTGGAAAATGAAAATGGATGCAAGACTCTCAAGAAAATTAAAATCCACTACTGTTCTGGAATATGTGGAAAAACTACATCAGTGCCTGTATTAATGACACAGAAAAAAACCATACAAAAACTAAAAAGTGATTGTAAATGTTGCACTGCTAAAATCAGAAGCATAAGAGAAGTACTAGTAACTTGTGATGATGGAAAGATAAGCACTATGTATTATCCAGAAGTGTGTGACTGTACATGTGAAAAATGCTCATGTATGTATTTTCATCTCTACTTTTTATTAGTAGTATTAAGTCTGTACTTTTTAAATACCAAACAAATTATTTCCTAAGTTTTATGTTGACAATGGCAGTAATGTGATTACTAAAGATCCATAGCATGAAATTTAATTTTGTGTATAAGCCTAGTAATGGCACAAAATTCTTTTATGGTTTGAACTTGTGACTAAAGTAACTGCTAACTAGCAACTAATGAAACTGAACAGACAAATTTGAAGGCAACCTATGGAATATACTTGTCAATTACATACCACAAAGTCTTTCTTTTTTGTCTGAAACATGTACATTGTTGGTTTGGCTCTGCAAGAATTTTAGTAACTTCAACCACTTAGCCATAATCAACAGAAAGCCTCCTCTCACCACTAGGTGGCCTGTATGAGATACTGGTGCCAAGCTGCAACATTTTTGGCTCTTAAGAAATTTGCCTATGCAGCTAACTAAAAATCTCATTTATTTTACTTTAAGATATTAGTTCAGTCTTTCTCTCCTTTTTAAAGCAATTTGAAATCCAGCCTCCCAAGCTATTGATCGTAAGCAAATCAGTTGTTTTTAGCAATGTCTTGTTTTTTAGGACATTTTTTTATGTTTAGTGCTGTGCCTCTGTAAATTCTCTTCAGATTGATCTGAATGGTCAGTACTATTCTTAAAATATTTTGTTTTCCCCTGGGAGCAGTGTTAATACAGTAGGCACCCAAAGCATCCTTAGATTTGTCCATTTTTTTTTACCTTGACTGTTTTATTTCTTTTTGTTTATTTGTAGAAACATTATGATCACTTTCTGACTTTGTATCACATTGGTTTCCACACTTTATAGAAATAAGCTTTCTACTACCATTCATACATCGCTCTTACTTTCTGGAGTATGATTTCTAATTTTTACACATTTCTTCTGCTAGCAATGATTACATACTAATATAACAGTATCCTTTGTCATCTCTGGATTGTCTGCTGGTCAACTTAACAGAAATAGCATCTGAACTTGTTCTACCTACCTTGACCATTTCATGGTCTACTTCTGGTGTGAATTTACTTGTTCTGTCAATGGACTCACCTCAGATGGTGCAGACTTTCAGGCCAGTTAATGCCTTTGTTTCAGTTCCAATTGATTCGATGATGCAGGTTCATTAAATCACCTTATTCTACCAGCTGTTGAATTTTTCAGTTTGTCATCTCCATTTATTCTTTTTTTCAAACTTGCATGCTAAAAATGGCACATATAGCATCTTCAGGAGAAAACCCTCTGGTTTCATTTTCCTGAATCAAGTAAATGACAACAGGGTGTGGTGGTTCCACTCCATCTTTTACAAGTTTGTTGTGTCTTACCTGCCCATGGAAGCAAACATATCTATTGCTTTTCTTCATAACCTATGCAACAATCTACCTACCATAATGACTTCACTCATAGCCATCTTTTTGTGGCTGTCAACAAACTTCAGCATACTTTTATGTGGAATATTTACCAAATAAATCCATAAACTTAGCCAATTTGTTGTTTCAAGATGATTCGTCTGGAGTTTTAACTTTCTATACTCCTTGCTGATTTTCTTTGATGAACCTAGAGCTGAAAATAATGGAGTTTTTGTGTTACAAATTATCTATCCAAACTAATGTTTATGATGTTTACCTTCCCCAACATTTGTTAAAAATTATCAGAACTCTTCATTCCCTTAACTGTTTTTTCACTTGTTATGGATTCAGGTATGCAATATAGCAAAATTCATTTCTTTGTATTTGCTGCCATTTTGCTCACAAGTTCTATGCTGGCCTAGTTTCTCCTGGATTTCAGGTTTCTGTCATGTTTACAAGAATCATTTCTCGTGACTTTTTACTTGTGGTATATAAACTGCACCAACATTTTACAGTGACATCATTTATACCTTTTTCATTTTCTACAAGTCTTCCATTACTGATAATTTTTCAGAACAGACTTCATCACCAGGCTTATGTCTAGTTCTTCAGTGGAACAAGATTGACTGTCCATCTTTTTGGTCTTATCATCCATATGGCTTCCTTTGTTTTGTTTTTTTTTTTAAAAAAATTCTACAGTATTCATTTTGGCTTATACATATAAATCAGATCCTGTAATTTCTTACCAGTATAATTCCCACCAGCTCTTTCACCAGACAGTTAGGGATTGGCAGCAAGATAAAGTACTTGAGACTCTAGATTTTAAACAAATGTTCCAGAGATCATTAAATTTTAATTACACACTCCAGAGCAAAGTCAACATGTATCTTATCATAAAAAAAAAGTTTGAGCTTGTAACAATTCAATTTATAAATAGCTGTGAGAATAACGATTGAATTACAATATACATAAAGTATAGACTTTTTTTTCTTACTGCACAATATTCAAAGATATCATTTATGTAAAATATTCTCTTGTGCAACTATTGGCTCTTACTAAAATATGTAGCTCATGTTAACTGCTAACACAGTTATGTAAAACATACTCTAAAAATAATTCTGCAGTTGATGACATCACAAAAACTGAACATGACTGCATTTGGTATGATTAAGATTGAGGATACACTAGGAGCAGTTGCTGTAAACAGGAGATAACAAACAATTGGCAGAAGTCAAGACAGCTCTCATAATGGTTAACCCAGAGAAATATTATGAGTGACTTCAGTGATGTTGAGTTGAGGTTCATTCTGGATTCAAAGATGATAGAATACTTAAGGGAAAAAAAATGTACTTTGCTATAACATAAGTGGTATAGTGAAAGGTCATAGAGCAAAGGCATGTATCATGATAGAACTGAGTTGGTTGTCATTAGAGAATGCATAACATGCAATAACATTCTCATTCTAGTGTCATTTCCACAATATTATGATCTGGGATTTGTTTACTAACAAAACAATGCACATATATATAATGCCAATATGCTACAGGATTACCTGGGCCATTGTCAGCCTTTAAATCATTGAACCTCTCCCTAAATGAGCACTTGTGGGTTGTACTTTGGAGAGTCATCCATAATTGTGAAAATGCACCGAAGATGCTGGATGACCTTCAGGCTGCATTAGTGCAGGATCTACTAGGATGCAATAAGTGCAGAAACACCACTGGGGCAAGTGTTTGCTTTTAGGTGTTATGTCATGTGTCAGTGAACAATGGGTTTTAGTGGTTACCAATTTCTCAAAAATGGTCCATTGATTGTAGTACTTAATTTTAAATATAATGCATTTTCAAAGCAAACTGCTTGACATTCATTCCTTTTTTCCAATATTCTTACCTTTTTGTGCACAATATATAATGAACTTCAGGTTAATTTATACATTTTTTTTAAAATAAGCAAGAGGGAACTGAATTATATTTTTCAAAGTGATGATAGGTAATAGTGTGATGTGGGTGTCGTCATGATTTAAACACCAGTAAAACTGAAATCTTCAGGTAAATTTTACTTTTATAATTTTTTTTAAATTGTATAAAGTTTGCATTACAATATAATTTTTTCCTTCTTTTTCAGAAATCCAGTGAACAAGACTGACATTTTAAAATTCCATATCTTTGGACACATGTATATTGCTAAATCATACTGTTATCTTAATCTATCCATGTATTGGAAATATGTAGTTAACTAATAAACATTTAAAAGTCTTTTGTCTCCTGTTCTTGTACAATATAGATATAGAAGGCAGAGAGCAGCAAGAAGTTTTTAAAAAACTTCACAAATTCCTTAAGAAATGATGTGATGTCCTTTTCTTTAAAGTGTGTCTTTGTTTCAATTTACTGTTATGGCCACTAACATTATTTGCATACCTTCTAAAATTTCTAAAATAAACTAAGTAATCAAAGCCATTTTAGTCGTCCTTTATAGCTGGAATTAGGAATTTTGCTAAACATCCTGGTACACAACAGCTTCTGAAACACTATAAATTGTAAAATTCTAGAAGTTCCATTTAGAGTAACGCTTTCAATCTTTTACCTACTGTTTATTATAACATATAAATCCTTGCATTACATACATTTCAAAGTGCATGTACCATTTCCACTAAACAAATTAGACCATACTTGTAATATTTCTTTTGTTAAACCCCATCATTCTGTATCATGGAAAAATGCCAGACATTTAAAAAAGAATGCACCTAAGAAGAGAACCAGGATCTCACACACAAAAGGGTTTATAGAAGGCTGATGTGTAGTTACAACACTATCACAGACAGTAAAAGGAACTTACAAAAAATATTGAAATTGTCAAAAGGTAGCAGTTGGTGTTGGACAGCTTAACCCCAGGAGAGAGACTGCATACATATCACATTTTTGTCTTGGAACTGAATGCACAAGTATGTGATCATAATAACCAAATGAAACATTTTGATAGCTGATATCTGAATCTTCTGAAACGCAAACACTCATAAGTTTAGAAATGAAGACATTTGTGTGTTTGCAGGTTTTTAATTTAATTTTAGTGATCATTGTAACATTAATAAATGAACTACCCATGACCAACTGTTTATTTTAACTTGGATTTATAAAAATAAGAGCCTTTGGTCTTTATCAACTTTGCAGATTCATGATGATGTTAATCAATCAAAATATCAAGTGTTAAAACTGTCATATTGTATAGAATTATTGATTTCATATCATTAATTCCTCATGAATTTAATCGGAAACCTGTCTGCTGATTTTGATAGCCACATCACATTTTTCAGAATACCTTTCAGTTTGATTTCATTGTTGCTTTTAAATAATTTAGTAGAATGTATTGTATCATTAGATTTAGTTCAGAACCAAAAAGATTGTTTCCATGATCATCTGATATAATTTACTGTTATTAATTTGAATAATTGTTAGCTCATACTATACTTTTTATAATGATCCATGGGCTCAAAGGCATAACATTAGGCTAAATGCTAATTTTAGGTTAATATATTTTATACAGAATACAGAACAAATCAATGAGCATTAATTTGTTTTGAGTGGCTGTATCTCATTTTGATTTTAAAAAATGTATTCATTAATTAATATAATATTAAGTAATGAATTACAATCCATTTAGGTGAAGCATGTGTAGCTTGCATTGTTCTCAAAGTTGTCCCCAACTCTTTCTCTTCCCTTTTCAGCAAACTTGATTTTTTATGAAATTCTTTTTTTGTTTGACCCATGATATAGATCATTATCAATGATTGCTGTTACCTTGTTTGACAGATGAAAATAAAATCTAAGAAAGAAATTCCATATGAAACAAGGCCATTCTTTAATGCCATTCACAAAGCTGGTTACTTCCAAGGGAATACGAGGTCTGCTGAAAAAGTATCTGACTTTATTTTTCCCATGGGAAGTAATGACGTTAGGGAGGCAAAAGTGTGCATAGTGGAGCCACATGCCTTCATGTGCATGCGTGGTTTTTAGTGGGCTCGCTGGATGCGTCGGTCGCTGTCAGGCAGCCAGTGTGAGATGCTGTACTACTTGTCACATTTTCATTTCGCCCATGATGACGGAACGTGTGGAGCAACGATCTTGCATCAAGTTTTGCCAAAAGCTTGGAGTTGCCCAAGCGGAAACAATTCACAAAATTCAACAGGCTTGTGGTGACAATGCCAATGGGTGTTACCCAAATAAAAGAATGATACAACAGGTTCAAAGATGGCCACACATCGGTGGAGAATAACCAGCATTCAGGGAGGTCGTCAACGAGCCGCAATGCAGTTGTTATCGAGAAAGTGCAGACCTTGATAATGGAGGATCATTGTTTGATGGTGTGGGAAATTGGTCACGAGGTTGGGATCAGTAAAGATTCTGCACATGCAATTTTAAAGGAGGATTTGGGCTTGCACAGAGTGGCAGCGAAATTTGTGCCCAAGCTGCTTCCTCAGGAACAACAACAACTTTGTCTTGAGGTTGCACAGGACCTGCTGGATACTGCCAACAGAGATCCTGAGTTACAGAATACTGTGATAACTGGAGATGAGACATGGGTGAATGGGCACGACCTGGAAACAGCTCAGTCATCACAGTGGAAGCACCCAAGGTCCAGAGAAAAATCAAGGTGATGCTGACTGTTTTGTTCAACTACTGAGGCATTGTGCATCACGAATATGCACCAAAAGGACAAAGGAGTACTATCAAGAAGTCCTCTGATGTCTTTGTGATGCAGTTCAGCACAAGAGACTGGATCTCTGGGCCTCGCAAAACTGGCAGCTGCATCATGACAATGCCCCAGCTCATCGCAGCTGATCCAAGGTTTCTTGGCAAAGAAAGGCATTTCGCTCCTTCACCTGGCTCCTTCTGACTTCCGGTTGTTCCCAAAAATGAAGATGCCACTGAAAGGTTCCCACTTTGAGAGCCGAGAGAACATCATGCAGAATGCGATGGCGAAGCTGAGAGCCATTCTGGAAGAATCATTCCAGATGTGCTTCGAACAGTGGAAGGATCGCTGGGCTAAGTGTGTGGAGGCACAAGGGGCCTACTTCGAAGGGGATTAGCAATTGAACCCCACCAAGTACATAATTTTTTTTCCCAGTCTAAGGTCGGATACTTTATCAACAGACCTTGTATTGTGGAGGGTAGTGTGTGTGTGGCCCAGTTTGGTACAAAGTGCTGTGGAAGAATAGAACCATGAAAGCAAAAGATAGGTTGCTGAAGTCTTGAGCAAATCCTTTCTTGATAGGTATCCAACTAAATGCTGACTATAATTCCTCTGCAACAGTCAGCATCTCAACTTCACCTACCAAAAGACAACAAAGAGACTGATGGTTTGATTAACTGACTAGCAGCTAGAAAGCCCTTGCTTAAATGATATAATAAGTAAAAGTGATTGGATTGTGCTAAACTACAATATAAGATTATGCACCAAATGCCCATATGTCTTCCTTTGAGCAAGATTCCAGTGGCAACAAGTGGTGTTTTCTGATTTCTTTGACAGCAGGTTATATGTATGACATTTTCAGGTATGCTGCTGCCAATGTTGTGCAGCAGGATTGTGATGGTGGCAGAAATGTAATGGTATAAGAATGGATCATGGTTGGCAGAACGGAACCCCATTGTTAAAGGTCACGACTGCTCAGAAGTATCTGGATGAAATTGAGAGACTGATAGTCCTGGCTTTTCACCAGAATTTGAGTTTTGGAATGACAGTGTCAGGCCACACACTGATAGAGCAATCACTGCATTTCTTAATGCCCACAACATCACTACTACTATAGAGTGGCCATGCCTTTTGATTTTTCACCCATTAAACATTTCTTGGGTATCCTTGGTAGATATGGCTTGGAATTCCCTCCACACAACCAACCCAAGTGATCTGTGTGCCTGGCCTTGACACAGGAGAAGCAACCATTACCAGATGAGGTGATCAATCATTTCATTTTCAGTGTGAGTGTATGGACTGTATATCAGCTGCATAGTCTTTAAATGGCCTCATCCAGTGCAGACTGCCAATTGTCTTGTGACTTTTTGCTGTATTGGATGGATGCTGGTAGGAAATCACAACATAATTTATCCCTTAACTAGTAATAAAATCCATGAGCTAATTTGGCCAAGGAATGAATTGCTTTATATCTTTATATAATTTCTGATTATTTTTGTGTTTCTGAATTAGTAGGATCAGATAGAATTACCTTCAGGTGTTGTGTTGACATTAAAAATGCAGTACTGTAGATGTTACAGATTCTCTTAAGTACTTTTTTAAAAAGAAATTAATGTTATTTCTGAGGTGTCTAAAGCTTAATCATGAAGAAATTAAATTTAAACAGACTTTATAAGAAGTTAAAATAAAATGCAATTTTATTGGACTGGATGTGGAATTCTTACCACAATATTAATAAAAGAATGCTTCAAAGGATGAGATAATAGATATGGTAAGCTGGATGAAGAACATTATTAGCAATATCAAACAAAATTTTTCAGAATTGTGGGTGGTGAAGGGAATAAATAATTAGTGATGATTATTATCATTGACCATGCAAAACCAGTTTAGACTACATCAGTAAATGTTCTTTACCCTCAGTCTTGTATAAGCCATATATAGGCAAAGTGTGAAATGTTTGCTATTTCAGCACACTTCCCAGCCATTCTATACAATACTTGACATGATACTGGCAATATGTTAAAGACAGGATCAACAAGTCTGAACATATTCTGCTCACATTGTCTGTTTGCAATCCACCTTTATTTTCATTTGAAATGGCAGTCTCAGAAGTCACTGATCATGTAGAACTTATGAAAGAACATTTTTTATGCTGAATTAAAGAAAAGTCAGGGTGTTGCAGCAAAGAACTGTTTTTCTGATAGTGAATATTATGAACAGTTAGTAAGTGAAGTGATGAATGCTAAACGTTTTGGGAAACAGCAGCCTCATGACTTCTGGTTGCTAAAAAGGTATGATGTGTTGGTTGTGCAACATAAAAATAAACTTATATTTCCAGTGAAAGATGAGAGCAGTGTGATTTTTTACTATGTACTCACAGTGAAATGTTTGATGTGCTTCAGGTAACACACACATCCATTGAACATGATGGACAACACTGAATGTTTGTGGAACTTTCAAACAAGTATGAGAACCTTATCGTGGTATAGAAACGTTTTCACTACTATGTGAACCTTGTCAACAGAAACAGAAAGGGTCTAAAAAATAGTTGTTAAGCCATTATTTTTCTCTGAATTTAATTGACTTTGTCAGGTTGACTTAATAGACTTTCAATTTCATCCAGATGGTAAATATAAATTCATACTATTGATAGTATACCAAGATAACCTCACAGAGTTTGTGATTCTTAAACCCCTTGAGTCGAAGCAAGCAGAAGAGGTTACCTACAACTTAATTGACACATTTACATTGATAGGACCACCATTCAGTGCTGCAGTCTGACAAAGGCAGGAAATTTGAAAATAAAACTCTTTCTAGCCTGAAAACTTTCTTATCTGAACTTAAAATTATGCATGGCAAACCCTGACACAGTTAAAGCCAGAGTTGTATTGAGAGGGGCTAACCAGGACTTAGAGAATGTGTTAACAATGTGGATGCATAATTAAAAATATCCACACTGAAATGAAGGCCTACGATTTTTTCAGCTAATGAAGAACAGAGCTTTTCATGCTGGTATCAAAAGGTCACCATATGAGGCACTATTTGGTTGCAAGGTTGTCATTTGGGCTAAGCCCATCAAACTTATCACAAGATATATTGAAAAAGAAGAGATTGAGGAAATTATTAATTAAATTGAAGGTGATTATGATGCTGATGACCCCAAGAAATTTTTCTTCATAGAACAGCAAGAACAAAATTCAACATCCAATGAAATTCAATGCATTGTTTGTTTAAGATAAAGCAGTGGAGCTGATTGGTGTCTGAACTGTGGACATCATATTCAGGCTACTTGTGGTGTACATTCTGAAGAAAGTGAAGGATACAGAGCACAAGTTTTATGTCCATTATGCAGTAAAAACAGAAATGCAATCAGTTGGTGAGAAGAGGCCAAAGATAATCTCAGAACAAGCAAAAAATAAATAATAAAGTTATCTGACAAAAAAGTTTCCATCAGTAGAACATGGATCTACAGCTCAAAATTCCTGGAGCTGATAAAGGCCAGGGAAATGCTTATAACATATTAGCTGTTGTTGTGGAAGTAACAAGTGATGAATTCTACGGCTTGGGAACTAGAGATGACACTTTAAAGCAGTTGTACTCCAGATCTGTTTTAAATGTGCAAATAAGTCTTCTGAGCTTAGACAGGGGGGGGTTCAGAAAGATTTTTAAAGATACCACTTAGATCTGTTGCTACTCGGCAGTCAGTTTGAACTGGGCAAGGGTTTGTGAGATTCCCTGGAAAAACTAAGTGCCAAGTTTTTGTGTAAGTCTAAATGTCATTCGAGTTTGTCACATTGTAACAGATAATGTTAATATAAATTAAGCAAAGTCTTTCATTTGATTTTTATTTGCATTATGATTACTGTTTTCATTCCATTAGGACTTTTGTCTGCTCTCCTGGTAATCACTTACATTTTTTGTTTGCAATTGTATCACTTTATTAGTCTGTGGTTTTTGATAATTAATAATAATAGTCTTAACAAATAGCATTGTGTTTCAAAAGTTTGTTTATATCACTCACTATTTGTGCTGTAGAGTAGGAAAAAAATTTATTTAGAATAACGCTTAACCTAATTCAGTCTTGGCATCCTGTAGACTACTTAGGAATTATATATAATACTTAGGTGAAACACAATCAGAACCTATGTTTCATACTTTGCCTAAAACTCAGGGATTTCACACAAATCCTATAAATTGCATACAGTGGCTGGATTATACAGTTTGCTTGTGACACACGCACACACATTTCCCATGAATCAATTAAAGAACCTATTAATGAAGGCATCTGATTGATTTTAACTCAAAACCAAAAATGAAATAACTGGTGTTTAAGATATTGTACTGGTTTATAATTTTTAGGTTAATTACATAATTCTAGGCTTGTCTGATTATTTTATGATGGCTGCTGGCCTGCCTGGTTGCTACCACTGAACTAGAATCCACTTTCAGTTTCATGTTGATTATTAAGAAAGTATCAATGAACGAACAAACAAACAGAAATTAGAATCTTTCAGTAACAACAATCTTTAGTCTATTTTGGCTCTTAAAGTATTTTTGATTTTAACTATTTAAAATTTGAAAATAAAAATAAATAATTTACGTGGCCACTAGAATAGTTTGCTTTTTAGTCAATGAAAGGTCACCATTACCGGGTGGTTTGCTTTATTTAAATGGAAAAAATCTTTAACATGATATCAGCAAATTCATTTGGTTCCAGTTTGCATATTCATAGTTTAAATCTCTGAAACAAAACCTTTAGGGAAAAGCAGCCAGTGCAGAGTGAGAGGCTGTTTATATAACTGGGTTCAGCTAGAGATCTCTTACTGTCTGAAACAACCTTACACACAGCAAATAACATAAACTGGCATAGCTACAGAGCAGCACTAGAAATAAAAATGAATTATAACTTTTCCATGGCCTTTGATGGATTCTAATTTGAAAAAAATTGTTCATAGTTTAAATTCTAAAACAGTTTATTTTGCAATTGAAAGTATTCAGTGAAAGTAAAGGGCACAGATACTTATAATGATAAAGTATATAACTACATCGGAAGAAACGAAATTTATAATTTTTTTTTGTATTATTAATAAGTAATAGCAATATATGGTCATTGTAGCTAAATATACAAGGTAACTAAAATAGTTGACAATAACAACAGTTAGATTTAGTCTAGACCCCATGCTTGCAGCAGCCATCCATTTCTGATACATTAACAATACGATTAAAATTATGGAAATAATCATATAATGCCCTCTTGTAGAAAAAATAAACTATGCAGACTTTCTTCTGCTTAATCTCTTGGTAAACCTAGAATTTCAAATGTATTATCTATCAAACTTGCTTTGGCATTTCAGAACAGCTCAATTTATGTAACTCCGCAAATTTTATTACAAAATCTTGCTAGGTTGCGATATACGTTTTACTGTGAATTTCGTTACCTACCAAAAAAAGTTCGATTTGTGTCTGACATTACTATTAAAATCTTAAACTGGCAATTAGTTTTTTGTTTAACTGCAATGGAAAACTGTTTTATTGGAGTACAAACATTGTAGATGCAAATTGTAAGTATATTTTTGCAATCTGATTTGGAGCTCTTCATTCATTAGCTTTCTTTTAATAATGAGAGAGTGAGAGAGAGAGAGATATACTGGCATTTTTTAAAATACCATTCTTTGGCATCTTGAATGAAGGTATGAATTTCAAAAGAACACTTTGTTTCCTCTAAGTATGTCTCATTGTGTCATGACTATCAGGGAAACTATTTGAGTTGTAATAACTGTGTGTATAGTAATAGGGAAGTTTTTATCTGTAAGTCACTTAGTCTATTAACTGTGTAACCTTGATTCCAAACTTTATAGTGACGGTCTTATTAATTTATGCTCAAGACTGTAAAATAAAAAAAAAAAATAGAATAGTTTCACATAGTTAACAAAATGGATTTTAAAAAAAAGAGCATTAATTTGAACTAAAACTTTTAATTACTGGGTTGATTGAAATAACCAAATAGTGCAGTGATATACGTTATTAAATATTCATCAGCTTGATATGGTCTACAAGGTAACAATGCTACAACCTTTGAGTTTCTCACCAGAGTGATCTTTCAAATTCTCAATTGGACGGCTGTGGATAGCTTTCAAATTAATTCTAATGTAAAGCCAAATTCTAACTAGAAATGAGGGTTATGAAACTTGTCAGTTGGTTGATGATGTAATAAGTTCATAAAATAGTGACCTCTCAACTTTGGTAACTTTTGAATCGATTATTAGTCGTGTAACTCAGGTAAGCATTCTTGAATTCTTTGGTAGAATTGACCATACACTATAATTTTCATTCTAACTATTAATAAGCTTAAGTCACTAAAATTTAAATCAATTGCATGAAAAATAAGAAATCCATTAAATTGAAATGTGATATTAATATAGCTGTTAGTGTGAAGGTATAGTGTAGGCTAATCCCCAAAGCAATAGTACAAGTTTTAACTTTACAGTGGAATGATCATGACTTATTGACTAGTTGTCTTAAAGTAGCTAGATATGCTTAAATTTTAAAGGATTTTCAAGAAACCATACTGGTGATGTTTTATAGGTATGGAAGCACATAACCAGAGTCTTGGTGCAGTACAAATAATTACATAAAATGGTTGAGAAGCATTTTGTCATAAATGGTAACTTTCTGGTTTAAATAAAAGATTGCTTATTTAACAGATGTTAGAAGATGTATTTAAATACTATGCTTGAGATTCTTGTTTGCCATGGTTCTGTTCTCAGGTGCATTCTTTCCTAAATGTCTGGAATTTTTACATGACACCAAATGAGAGTTTTAACAAAAGAAATATTACAAGTATGGTCTGATTTGTTTAGTAGAAATGGTATGCATACTTTGAAACATGTGTAATGCAGGGATTTATATGTTATAATATACAGTAGGCGAAAGACTGAATGTTTTACTCTAAATGGAATTTCTAGAGTTTTACAATTTATTACAGACATCAGTGGTAGTTTTCTTCGGCAATTAATTCAAAAGGCTATTTTCTGTAACTGGTAATTTCTTTCTGAAAGTTCTTTGAAGGACATCTGTAAGTATCTTTCATCATCTGTAGAGTTAAAAGGTGCCTTCATTTGCTGAAATAAACAGTCAAAAGCAAGATTTGAGGCTATATTTTTGAATTTGTTACTAGTATTATGATTTCCTTCCCTCCAGGAGGCCTTGAGGAAACTTTTTTTTCTCTTTCAACTCATTCTGTGGCTGAGTTATCTGTAGATACTTAATGGATAGGATTCATCAGCTTTGCTTACATTCAAGACCTGCTGCTTTAGAGTTTTTTTCGTTTTCAATTTTTTTGCCTGCTGTCTCTTAAACAATGCAAAGTTTAAATTTTTTAGTCATGTGTTCATTGATGCTGCTTTTCCAGAAAAAAATTTGAATATTCATAACTGAGTAATTATGTTACAGAGAAGAGAAAGGAACTGTCTCTTATTTCTACACTGAGCAGAGCAAAACACTGCACAAATTTATATACTGGATGTAACTAAATTTCATAATTACTGTAGATGGCAAATTTATACAGAGCTAATAAAGCTAGGGTCTTGATGACAGATTTGTCATTTTATACCAAAAGACAGTTGTAAGGCCCTGCTATGCATTTAGCTTCATTAGCTTTGTTCTCTTATGAGACAGTAAAAGAGTCTTCGGATCAGGTTTCCTTGCAAAAATATGGGTCTTTTATTGCCAAAATATCTCTTTATTCTCAGAGATCTCGCTTAATCACGATACTGGGCTTTGGTTATATTTCTAAATAGAATGTAAAATGCCCTTTTAACAAGATCTATGTCATATCCAAAACATATTGCACTCATAAAACAGAACAGACCAAATCACTTAACCGTGTCACTGGAAAAGGGAGAGGATGAAGAAGTAGAATTTTGACGCACATTCTTAATGGTGGGTGAAATTGGAAGCAAAAAATAAAAATATTGTGCTTAAACAACAGAACTGAGACACAATCACAGAGAGAGAGAGAGAGAGAAAATATTCAGAAATGCAATTTTAAAACAACCTTATTTACAAGCCACCATCATCACCGGCTTTGTGCATAAAACCAATCAAGTTCCACTATCTGGAGATTTTTTTAGAAAGCTCCTCAGTGTTAGGTCCAACTGTGTGGTGGCAGTGACAAAAAGGGATTCCCCCATCCCTGACACACACACACACACAATGCCAATGGCTCAGACTGGCATGATGGATGTAGTCAAGGCTGCTTCCTCTCCAGCATCATTTGCCCATAAACAAAGTCAGTATTTGAAGGCAAGTTTCTCGGATTTAAGTCCACTTTACAAACGTTAACTCTAAATCAAAAAAGTTCTCTCATTTGGTCCGACAGCAAATTCTTAGTGGTTAAAATTTTCTTTTAAAAACAAAAACCAGAGAGAAATCAGAGGGTCTGTCTTAATTTCCCCAAACGAACCTAGAGCCATATTTTAAAACAAAAAATCCTATATCCAGGTTACAATACGGCTTTGTGAAGTTGCTAAACGTTCCGTTTACATTGGGTTGATTTGATTTTCTTTCCATCACATCATCCAGGTTAATCCAGAACACCACCACTTTAAAATCTTGGTTTTCTTTATAATTCTTTTAAATCTTCCTGTTATTCTCATCGCTTCAGCAGAGCCAAACATAAAGCCAGCAACAACTTGTTCCTTTTCTGGCTAACTTATTGTTTTATTGCAATTTAAAAGATTATATTAACATTAAATGTGCTGGCTCTATAATAGTCTAAAAAAGAAAAAAAAAAAAACAAGCACATTGCAGTAACTGTTGGATATATACTAATTCTCTCTAAAATAAAATGCATTTTATAAATAGTTTCCAACATGTTTTCTGCAATCATTTTGTAAAATTCTTTACTACTATTGTTACAGATTTTGTAAATACAGGAGAGAATATTGCATAATAGCAAACAGCTTCCTATTATTTCCTAATAATCACATGGTGAGAAATCCCAGTTTTTTATAATTTTCGTCAGTTAGTATTGTACTTCCTTAATGTTGCTAGCAGGCTGATATGGTCTCTGGGAAGGAAGTCAGTGTTCCTACCAAAGTGTCGAACCAATGCTGTTCATGAAGCATTCTGACTACTTAAGGAGAGAAACAAATACATTTATCAATGCTACAAATGTTTAATAAATACATTATAAGCAAGGCCCCATAGAACAAAATTTGGACTATAACTAGGGACACAAGAGGTAATAATCCACTCCTAGTACTTCCCTGACCAACCTTACATTTCTTCAGAAAATCTACCAACTCCTTCAAAATCTTACTCCTTTTCTCCTTTTTTTTTAAAATGTACATCCCTCTGTGGCTTGCCAACTGCCACTGTTCATTACAATTAGCAATCGAATCCCTATGCCTCTTCCTTTCTTTGGCTTGGACATGGTAGTTGATCATGAATCTCTGTAATCTTTCTTTCTTTCCTGTCTCAACACCACTACAGGTAAGAATCATCCAAAATCTGTGTGGAACCTAATGACTCAGAACTTGAAGTGAGGATTACCACCTCATGAGCTGTCTGCTCACCATTGTAGTATTGTCATGTTCTTGCCATATATGATCCTTAGAAACATTGATTGGGATAATCTTGCGCTGTTAGTGGATGATACAGCTTGGCAGAGCATGAGGTCTGTGATGTATATTTCACTGGGGTTTACTAACAGAACTCTAACTGCTGTTAAATATATTAACATCATGCAACTTCATCAGTAACTCAGCTAATTGGAAACAAATTGATCATCTAACAAAAGAATGTTGCAATACTGTATAGCAGATGTATTGAAACAATGCTTTTGACCTGACCCCTGCCAATGAGAATGTATAGCCTTTTATCAGTACAGAAAACTGGCAACCACAGAAGTGAATTATGGGGAGTCATTCGGGGAATCTGGGGTGATGTCCCTCAATATACTGTTTTCTAGCATAGTATCGTGGTAAAAAAACAAACAAACTGTATTAAGGCAAAGGCCTCTCGGACAGAACAGTGATTCTTTTCCAATATTTTTGTCTCTGTTTTGCTATTCTTGTTGTCTTTTCATGTGAATTATATGGATAATAAAGTCAACGTCTTTCACATTCGAGATTTGTCTCTTTCCGTCTGCGTAATGAAACAATAACAAATTTCTTTAATGGATGTGTGCTCACAGTAGAGTTACCTGGGGAGGCATCTCACTGATGAAGAAGATAAGAAAGAATTGTTAAGAGTAAAGGTTGCGGTTGGGGGGGAGGAGGGGTCTCTTCGTGTTTAGTGATGACGATGGAGCTCTGGTAGAACTAACTGGTCGACTGACAGTCGCCGTTGTCGGCTTCTCTTTCGATTTACTTCTGCTAGCGGCTGGGAAAGTTTACGGGAGCTGACGGTAACGGCGATGGCGGGTCCGCTCGTGCAGGGTCGGTCGGTCGTAAGGAGAATTAGCGAAGGTGTACGTGCTGAACTCGGTGAACCGCTTCGGGCGGCTGAGCCGTGGTGGTGGGGAGGGAGGGGGGGGCATCCGATAGCATCGAGGCGAAGGCAGGCGTTGTTTGATCAAGCCGGAGGAGCATAAATCATCCTCGGTTCTTCTTTCCTCGTGCTCACTCCCAGCCGGGGCCGAAACAGAGACGCGGGGGGGGGGGAAGGGATTCCACGAGATCCGTCCGACCCTGGCGTCGGCGGCCATGCTGCCGGAAAGCGAGCGGCCCGGGTTTGCAGCCTCCCGGTGGAAGGGTGGGATCCGCTAAACGACTACCATTCACAGGTGAGGGAGGGGCAACAACAACAACAACAACAACAAAACCCCCCCCCAGCATTTTAAGAAAACTTTAATCGTCACAGAATTAAATCCGGATTCTTTGTTTTGTTGTTGTTGTTTTTCTTTTTTACGTAAATAATTAGTTTCCGTTCCACCAGGGTCCAGGTGTGTCGTTCAGGTGTGTCGTTCAGGTGTGTCGTTCGGGACGGCAGGTGAAGCGGTCGTCTGTGTCTTTAACTCTTCCCCCGCGTATTTCTCAAATGGGCGGCAGCCTGCTAACTGCGGAGGTGGGGGGGGAGATGTAGGCCGCCATATTAAATCACGTGACCCGTCGTGGTTTGTGGTGCCCCCCCCACCTTTTGTCCGTTTGTTGCCGTGAGGGAGGAGGGGGGGCTTTTCGTACGCGCCTGCTTGAACGGTTCGGATCACTGAATCGTCTGCCTCGAGTTAATAGACGCCGCCGACGCTGGAGAAAAGAGGATGTAGCATTAAAGACGATCAGTGGAGAAGCAACGGCCAGGCCTGTTCACCACGCTCATCGATACCAGATAGTATCGATCGTTACAGTCGGTGTGGGCGAGGAAGGGCCCAGCGATGTAACCGAGGCTCTGGTCCACGCGGTCGAGTAGGGTCAGGGCTCCGGGAGGATGCGAGTTCTTCTTCTTCTTCTTCCTTAAGAACAGAAATACGGTTTATATAATTTTGTCACGTGACACCAGGTGTAAAGATGTGTCCACGGAATAGGGTCAGAGGGTTAACCAATTAGCCACCGGTCGAGATAATGGCTTGTTTTTTTTTCTCTCTTTTGTAGCGGTGGTGGTGGTGGTGGTGGTGAGCTTTCCATCACGTGGGTACCATCCTAAACGAAGGGTTCTGGGAGGAACGTTCTGATGCTGCTAGCCTGGCGCCCTGTTGGAATCCCGGCTAACTAAATGACCCCAGGGGGGGGGTCGGCCATCTTTGTCTCGATGTGTGCGGACTTATCCAAACCGAGATAAGATTAATCCGTTAACCCTTTCGTCACGAACGTGTGTGTGTTTTTTTTGTTTTTACATAACTGCAGCACCAGGCTGCCCGTCGGCCGGGATTTTAAAGGAAAAATCACAAGGGTACACACTTAACTTCGTAGTTGTTCGAAAACAGATGGAGTCGTTTAGCAGTTAGTGTCGTCCGCAGCGCAGCTGCAAAGCCGAATTAATAACGGCAGCAACACCTGGTCAAACACTGCACTCCAATTACCGGTTTATTTTTCCGAAATGAATCGATACGTAATCAGCTGATCAGGAAAAATAAAAATCTGGAAAACAGGGTGCGCTAGTATTACCATACATATACCAGTTGCGCACCCTATCGGCCGCGTCTCGGGATCCTATTTACTTGTCTAGATATTTCCGATAACTTCGCGTGATGTATGAAGGCAGCGAAACATTTCTCGAAAAGTTTCTTAGTTTGGAGGAAAATTTTTTACAATGCTAAATATCCTTTAATTAGTTGTTTGTTTGTTTGTTTTTTAAATTAAATATAAAAAATATATGTAATTATTTTAAATTACGACGTCTTGCATTTTCTTGTAAGTTGAGGAGTTGGTTTTCGGAGTGATGCTCTCTCTCTGTGTCTGTCTGTTTCTCCGGATAGTGCAGTTGTCCACTGGCTGAAACCTGCGACCCGCTCTCTAGACCGTCTCCGGACACCTGTGCGATCCGGAGACACTGTTGTTGTCGTTAATATAAAGGCTTACTTGGGGGGAAAAAGGGTGGATGGGGGGTTCTGTTGCGAATTAACATCAATGCTGCTATTACGAAATATTTCTCAGGCTCGAGACTACGTCAGCGGTGATCACCGACGGGGCGATGGAAAATGGCCGACCCGTCGACTGGCTTCTGTAGGTGAATGCACAACCAATGGCCTTCCGTTCTCGTCCCCATGGGCAGGTGCCCTCGCCACACCCAAACAGAAACCAGGCGATGGTGGGTGAACACAAGCGACCCGGCCCCAAACACCCTGGTGTCGGAAGAGATCAGGCGGACGTTAAGGTCCATTCTGTCCGCCGCTTTCTCTTGGCGAAAGTTCAGCCTTCTATTTCTTATTCAGAAATGGCAGTTAGTCGGGTACTGACTACTTACTATAAAATAGACACCGGTCGGTCGGTGATCTTTAGTGGCGTGTCGTCTTCACATCACCCGCCATTCAGGAGACTAAACGAAGTTTCCGGGGTTTGCGGTAAACTCCAACAACAACAACAACAACGACGAGGGCAAAATGGACGAAGAACCTTACAGCCTCGTTCTGGTTTTGAGATCCGCCGATAAGCGCTGTCAGACTCGCAGTCCAACGTGTTAAATCAAACAGGTGTGTCCAATTCTTTTCAAACGGTGGGGGGAGGAGGAGGAGGAGGGGCAAAAATCGAAGAAACCAAACGGGAATTTGGCTAAAACGTTTATCGTTCGGACCGTGTCACGCGCGGATTTGCTTTCGGTCGATATATTTTCCTTCCTGTCACCGGCAGCTTCGCCCAGCGAGGAGACGGGATTAACGGAGACCGGCAGCTCGCCGACGGCTCACCCAGAAATGTATTGTCCACGCCCTCCCTTCCCCCTGATTTATTCCTCCATCCACGGGAAGTGCGTTTTGCTGCCAATAATTTAAAAAAAAAAAAAAAAAAATACCAAGAACGTGGGTGTTGGGGATATCTTCCTCTGTCTCCTCGCCTCGGTCCCGATAGGTTTCCAGTGGTGGTTTTAAATATCACGTGACCTCGCACCACCCCCCCCCTCTCCGCTAGCCGTTCGTCTGGAAATTCCGCCATGATTGTGCAGCTTGGGGAGAAATTGGTCTCCATCTGCCTGATTAGTTGTAGGAATAAACCAGTTTTTTTTAGAGACCGGCAGGTGAGTGTAGCTTCGGGGAGCATGCAGGAAGAGAGGCGGAGTTCTGACTGCCTGACTTGTTACAAGATAAGTTAGAGGTGGGGGGGGCCAGGCAGGAAGTTTTGCAGTTTTGTAGCAACGCGGGTCTGTCAGAGTTACCCCCCGTACCCAGCAGTTCTCTCTCTCTCTCTCTACATTTTCACTGTCACTCGTATAGTGAAGGCCTTGTTCAAATGAAACCAGACCGAATTCCATTACCGCGATGCTATTTTACAGCCGAGTTTCTTCTGAACTATGTCTCCAGTAGTAAGAACTCAACGGCTGTACGCTATACCCCCCCAAAAAAAATCGGTTAGAGTCAGGGTTAAGGGTTAGGATATAAGGGCATCGGGTCTTTGACAGCTGATAATTCTTCCCTCCTTCCGATATTACACTTTCGCAAACAATTCGCTTTGTAAAGAATTTCTCTCCAAAAGCCCTTTTCTTCATCTACTCGCGCTACTTTTCCTGTTAACGTGTTTTAATCAGTTATCAGGGTAAAAATTAATACCGCCGTTTAGGTACAGTTTATTTAGAAACTGAAAGTTCACCGCCACCCCTTAGTGCGATGGCTATATTCCCCTAAGAAGCACGGACGTCGGAGGCACGTGATCTTTTTTCGTTGGTTTCTGTGCGTGTCATGGCGGCTGTCGGGTGTCTGGGCAGCGACGACACCTACTCATTGATTATTACTTATGGTGACGCCAGCTGATTGAGCCTCCTACGTGTATAGCTGTCTTTTTTTTTTTGGAGTTTTATTTGTGTGTGTTGGGGGGGAGAGGTGGGTAGAAAAGTTGGACGGCTTTTTGGGAAATCGGAAAAACCGCTTAACTTTTACCTGACCGCGGACGCGTGAACAATGGCAGCGATCGTCTGTCGACTCCCGAGTAATTTGCTGGCTTTTAACAAGCCAGCACGACGAGAACGACGCAGTCGCTGAAACAGCATCTTCATCCTAGATCGTCCGACAGTTCGGGTCGCTTCATAGCCGATCTCGTCACGTGATATCAACAACAAAAACAACAACAACAAAAAACCCCCCCCCAACCACCTTTGTCGCCGAGATACGACACCTGGCGGAACATCATCTGATCGCTTTTTTCCTCGTCACAAATTCGACACTTTTTTTTTTTTTTAAGGTCAAGAAATTCACGATATTATAGGGTTAATCCGTTAGTCACTGCGCCGGTAATACTTTACTGTACGTCTAGGTGAGAGCCGTGAATGACGTCACACGCTTTGGTCTTCCGTCAACAACTAGCTCCACACTACCGACATAGATTATGGGGGGGTGCGATGGCAGGCGCACTAATAAAAGTCCAGGAAAAATATGAAAATGTTCATTACATACGGGTGAATACGATGCATTAGATCCCAAGAATTAGAAGAAAAACTGATATCTGACGTCATATATTTTTTTTTAGTATTTCAAGTTATGAATTACCGAAACAAAAGTATATAGTTGAGGTTTCCTATGTTAACGATGCACCCGTATGCGCCTTTTCTTCATTATATTATTTAAGTGTTAAATACTGAACTCTGAACATCCAACGTAGGGCTCTAACCCGCGACTTTCGTTCTTGGGAGCGCCCCCCGGGTTCTACGCCGCTACGAGAACCAGGAATCGCCCGGCGAGACCAACGACCGATACCGCGATGGCCGACAGATTTAAATGCCGCCTGTGTCGCGAAGCTCTTTCAGGTTGTCAAAAGCGCGAGTTTAGATCTCGGAAATATGGCGAGAGATGATGGTCTGGTTGGTTTCCAAAGCAGGGAGGAAGAGACGCATAATCGGAGGTGACGAATGACGCCTGATGGTCGGAGAGCAGCCAAGAACTTGCAGATGAACCGCGTGACGACGCGAAAAGAGAAGTTAACTCAAAAGAGCAGGATGGCACGTTGTTGAAAGGGTTATTGTATCTGAGGCGGTAAAGCATGGAAAAGGTGCGGTTCGATTATGGGGGAGTATATCCAGGAATACAGCTATCAAAATGGTTAGAACTTATGGAGGAATGGGGCACTAAGAAGTACAAGCATATACATGTCAATTATTATCTCATGTTGGCCCAGCAGGACCACGACATCTTGCTACACTTGCTCAGACTCTAAGGAAGCTCGAGGAAACCAACAGCCATCATAAGACCTTGTTGCCAATGTTATCAGCTTGTAAGAGGCTCTGTGGATTTTTAAAACGTTTTAAAGCTCCGAAAATATATTTATACAGGTGAAAGTTGACATAAGTAAACAGGCGTCTTCTGGGACTCAAATAGCCCATTCCAGTCGCATGATAAGCAAATAATTGCAAGTAATAGAAGCAGGCATAGACCCCCCCAAAAAGTCTCAGTATGCAGACAGCCATGCCATGAAAACAGCTTCGCCGGAACTGACAAACTTTGAAAGAGAGTCCATAGTGGTGATCAAAGTTATTGGAAAATTTCCAAGACACTGGATATTCTCCTGTCGACTTTGAGCCGGGTGACTGATTGCCCGGTGTCTATGTGAGTCCTACGACAATTAGCTGTATCGTGGCGTAAAATGAAAAAGTGTCCACGAGACATCGGACGTTGTTTTCGTGTCAGTCGTCGATTGTAATGGGAAAGGTGGTACTAAGCGATCTTTTCCGATGGTGATGAGTGCAGGATTTCACAGCGTTCGTGCACTGGTCGTGTACGCTAGCGGACATACGATCTTGCTGAAAATCGTTCATCTGTCTGTCGTGGCGCGGGGTGCGAGTTGGGCAGTTGGGCTCCTGGTATTCGTGATGGGGCTGCAACTTCTGTCCGATACAGAACATTCTCTGAGAGGGGCTTCTGCTTGTTTGTGGCAAAGATCATCTGTTCGAAGCGAACAGTATTTTCATGGAAAATGGTGGCCCAGCTCACACCGCCCAGGCAACGTAAAGACGGAACAAGAGTCAGGGCAGCAGGACTCCGCCATGAACATGGTGGATATCATCAATCGCTTTCTGCGAAAGTGCTTTTTTCTCGTAAACCAAATGGGCAGCGAAGCCAAGTGGAAAGCATATATTAATGGGTTAACGATCGATTTCCCTTGATCGATTCGTTAGAAATGGCATTATTAAAATTATCAGCCTCACGAGATTTACTTTAGGTTTGTTTAAAGTATAGTTAGGGTGTTGAGTCGCTGACACGTCGAGCCTGGGTGAACGGAGGTTAGGGGAGAGAAAGAGCGCACCTGTCTGTCTGTCTGTGACCGTCACGGCTGACTTGTGGAGTGGTTCAGTAAGGTGACTGTTAAGAAACCGCCTCCGGGCGCAGGTTTTAGGAACAGACAGACAGACCTCAAGCGGAGGTGGAGGGAGGAAATACACTCGTCACTTAGCAGTGCAAATAAAAAGCTAGTTGTACCTTTGACTCCGGTTTGTACAGTAAAATGACGTCGTGTGATTTTCGAAGGTCGTTCGTCGGGTACCGCATCAATCTACAGAATCCCCAGTTACACATATGTGGGCTTGAGGTATGTAACCAGAAAGGGGGGGGAGGCATCACTAAGCAAACCGGTAAACGTCCTGTTGAACCACGACCTGACCTGGCAGCAGAACAAACGGGCGGGCAAGGGGATGGGGGCGCGGAGGAAAGACAAGAAAAACCACAACAGTGGCTGGGAAATTATGGGATGCGCTCCTCTCCGTTTTGTTCCGTTTTCTCGTAATTGGTTCTTTATTACAAAACACTGAGAAATGCCCACGTGATTTCGGACACGGACCACGCTCAACCATCGCAGACCACCCCGGGGACTGGAATTACAGAAAAGATCGGAGGCTGGTGGTAACACCGCTGGATGATGGTCATCGGAAAGATATCTGAAACAACCCCGCCCCCCCCCTCCAGCCGGCTACAGAAACAGTGGTGGGCAGTGAACCATAAAATGAACGTTAAATCAACAGATTAGCCCCACTTGATTTTTAGCGGGTAACGAGCTACAGCCGAACTTCTGTCGCTTTGTGGCGACTTCATGGTGTTGTGGCGATGATGATCTCCCTTGACGGCGTTCTTTAGGCCGGGGTGTTGCGCTGAATTTTTTTTCACTGCGCATGCGTCAAAAAACTGTTCTGTGCGCATCATGCGCCATGTTTTATGGTGATGCCGAAGGCTGAACCTAACTGTATGAGTCGGCGGCCGGAAGTTTGGGTTTACGGTCAGATTTGCTCCCGCTTCCAGGTCCGACAACATTTGTTGACAAAAGCTGCGCCAGGAAGCAGTCCGAGCACGAGCTGTCTGCCGCCCTGTATCCTACTCTACCGCCTTATCTGGAAGGGCTGACTTCCGGGACACTTTCGTTTTGTCAAGAAACTGATCTGGACCCCCCCCCCCGAGAAAAGTCTCGCTTTCCTTTTGTTGTTAGTTTGATTTCCCCCCCCCCCACCGCTGTTGTTGTTGCCGTTTGTTTTCTCAGATGAATGCGATAGAGGCTGGGGCGCGATCCATTCCACCACCTCCCGAGCAACGCAGCGGTATAAATAAAGGGAAAAAAGGGGGGGTAAACAGGCGGCGAGGACGGGGTTAATGATCCGTGACGGGGCGCTGATAAGGCTGGGAGGAGAAGGCGCATTCAGCTCTCCGGTCGTTTTGATTTACTCCGACTACGGGGAAAGCTGATAACGCGGCACTTAATGTCAAGCGGTTTATAGAGATGCTCGAAGATTGTTATATTATCTTGGAGGTTCCCCGGCAGGAGAAAGGCAAGGGTCGTGTGGATCGATGAGGCTTAGAGGGAGGGGACGATGCCGGGTTAGAAACGTGAGAAAATCCCCACAGCCCGGGGATCTAAGGGCACGGGGCAAGGGAAAGGTTCCCTGTAAGTTGGATGAGAGTCGAGCACAGCTATTCAGCAGCAGTCGTGAGAGGGAAGCACCTCGCTGACGTCACTTGGGTGGAGGGGCGAGGTGATAGCGGGTATCCTTAACAGTCTGGACGAGAATTTTTTAAAAAAGGATAAATAATTAAAGCGAGACTGGAGTGAAGTAAGAACAACCACTCAAGTCGTACTGAAGTTCCAAAACTTAAGCACGGTTCAGTGTTCGCTTTCTTCCAATCCATAAACGCTCCTAGACAACTGACCTCGCCGTTCCCGGTTCAGACCCCAACTCTCCGCCTTTAAGCCCCATTTTCTAATTTTGAAGGAAAAAAAGACAAACCTGGAGTTGCAACGTTCTTCTTCTCTTTTTCTTTTTTCCAAATCCTCTGAAAGTACAGAAAGTGGAGTTAAGTTATTAAACAGACGACAAAGGAAAACGAAGATCCTCTCCCTTCTGCTTAAATCGAGAGCGGTTTCTGTTTTGGACAATACAAATCGCACGTCTCCATGGTCTCAACCGCGTCTCATCCCTGATGAAGTTGGAAAATTGTAACTTGAGGGGGGAAAAATGGACTTCTGGGGGAAAGACCGAGTAGCGGTGATGTTTATTTAGAATTATTATTTTTTTATACAAGCTTGTAAAAACTTGTTGATTTCTCTCCATCTCTCCTCCATCCATCTCTCCAATCTCTCTCTCTCTCTCTCTC